>JAWPHD010005922.1:0-153630 GCA_037043455.1 Cyrtodaria siliqua | reverse complement strand
ATTAAGCCAACGTTAAGTTTCCGTGAAGAAAAAATGACTATTTAACACCATATATTGACCTTCAATGTGACCCTTGACCTTTATAGTTTAGCATGGTCATGTGGATGTTGTCATGATAAGTATACATTGAAAGTTTGATGAAGAAATATCCAGAAAATGAGGAAATAATAAGCCAATGTTAAGTTTTCGTGAAGAAAAAACTATAGTATTTAACCCATATAATGACCTTCAGTGTGACCTTGACCTTTATATTTTAGTATGGTCATGTGTGATGTTGTCATTATTGTATATTGAAAAGTTTGATGAAGAAATATAAAGAAATGAGAAAGTTATAGCCAATGTTAAGTTTTCGTGACGGACGGATTGACCACAAAGTGATTCTTATGTCTTCGCTTTTCTTCGACACAAAAAGTCAATGAAAGAAGTTAAGTAAATCTTTACTCCATAGATATACAATAGACTAGATGCCCAAGGCACATGTCGAGCCCTCCCCCCCCCCCCCCCCATACACACATAAGTCAATGAAGAAGTTAAGTTAAATCCTGACTCCATATATATACAATAGGACTAGATGCCCAAGGGCAACATGTCCAGCCCGCACCCCCATACACACATAAGTCAATGAAGAAGTTAAGTTAAATCCTGACTCCATATATATACAATAGGACTAGATGCCCAAGGGCAACATGTCCAGCCCGCACCCCCCCATACACACATAAGTCAATGAAGAAGTTAAGTTAAATCCTGACTCCATATATATACAATAGGAACTAGATAGCCCCAAGGGAAACATGTCCAGCCCGGCACCCCCCCCCGCCCCCACCCCCGCCCCCCCACGCCCCCCCCCCCCGACACACCGCTATCCCAAGATGTATTCACATACCAAGTTTGGTATCTCTAAGTGTTATAGTATTGAAAATACGGTCCGGACAAGCATTTTCTATGACAGAGGTCACAGGTCAAGGTCACAATGACATTGTTTTGGTAGGCGACACATCCGCTATCCCAAGATGTATTCACATACCAAGTTTGGTATCTCTAAGTGTTATAGTATTTGAAAATACGGTCCGGACAAGCATTTTCTATGACAGAGGTCACAGGTCAAGGTCACAGTGACCTTATTTTGGTACGCGACACTGCTATCCCAAGATGTATACACATCCCAAGTTTGGTATTTCTAAGTGTTATAGTATTGAAAATACGGTCCGGAAAAGCATTTTCTATGACAGAGGTCACAGGTCAAGGTCACAATGACCTTATTTTGGTACGCGACACCGCCATCCCAAGATGTATTCACATACCAAGTTTGGTATCTCTTAAGTGTTATAGTATTGAAAATACAGTCCGGACAAGCATTTTCTATGACAGAGGTCACAGGTCAAGATCATAGTGACCTTATTTTGGTATGCGACACACCACTATCCCAAGATGTATCCACATACCAAGTTTGGTCCTTTAGCAAACATTACTATACACATAAATATGAAACAGGACCCTGGGTTTGCGCTTTACTCATTTGATATACTCAAATGCCAAATTAAAAAATGTTGCCTTATATAAGGCTCGAACCCTGAACCCGTGGTTCAGTAGATACATAATAGACGACGCTCTAGCCGACTGACTTTATATTCAAAATTTATCATTTCGATTTTGGTACCATTGTACATTGATTTATATCCAAAATTTAGAAATGCTTACTTAATCCAGCTCTTTGACAAAACATCATCCACCAGGATTTGAACCTGGGTCTTCCACCCAAAGGGTAGACGTGTTTACCGATTACACCATAGAAGTGTTATATGTTCGTACTGAGAGCATGGACTTGCAGTATAAAACAGAACTGCCATATTTCCCACAAAAACCCATTATACCACATCTGTCAAGGTGTTTTTCATTGACAAGGCAAAATGTTATTTTGACAAAAAAATGGGTAACAATAATATCTTTATTTTCAAAACCACTTATTGTATTGAGGTCTATGTCAGAGTACACGGGCCTGCAATATAATGATATACGGACTATGTCAGAGTCCACGAGTCTCTAAGATAATAATATGAGGTCTATGTCAGAGTCCACGGACCTCCAATATAATGATATAAGGACTATGTCGGAGTCCATGGGCCTCTAAGATAATGATATGAGGACTATGTCAGAGTCCACGGGCCTCTAAGATAATGATATGAGGACTATGTCAGAGTCCACGGGTCTCCAATATAATGATATATGGACTATGTCGGAGTCCACGGGCCTCTAGGATAATGATATAAGGACTATGTCGGAGTCCACGGGCCTTTAAGATAATAATATGAGGTCTATGTCAGAGTTGATATGATGACTATGTCAGAGTCCACGGGCCTCCAATATAATGATATAAGGACTATGTCGGAGTCCACGGGCCTCTAAGATAATGATATGAGGACTACTTCAGAGTCAACGTGTCTCCAATATAATGATATAAGGACTATGTCGGAGTCCATGGGCCTCTAGGATAATGATATAAGGACTATGTTGGAGTCCATAAGCCTCTTAGATAATGATATGAGATCAATGTCAGCTTGCGGGTCTAGCGTGGCGCAGTCAGTAGCGCGGCGGATTTGTAACCGGAGGCCGAGGTTTCAATCCTCCTTAGTGCCCCAGAGTTTCCTTGGTGTGTTCTTGGACAAGACACTTTCCCTTCCCGTGTATAGGTCTATCATTCGAGCACGTTAAAAAACCATAGGAATTTATTTGATAGTAACTGTAGGGCCAGTTCCCGGATTCCTATGTGTCCTTTCCCATTTTTTTGGGGCGGCTCTTAATAACCTATACTGCGTTGATGAGCCATTAAACAACATTTCAATTTACTTCTTAGGCTTAGATAATGATATAATGTCTATGTTAAGAGTCCACGGTCTTTCAAATAATGATATGAGGTAGAATCTGGTCCACAGGTCTCACACCCACCCCCCACTCCACAATAACTGAAACGTTCATAAACCCATGATACACAGAAAATATCCACGTGCCAGCCGCCAGGACAAGGTCACTTGTAATGGCATGTGGTATTTTTCATTGCTGCATCTCAAACTAGTTTCTCAGAATCACGGGGCACTATGTACATTTTAATGTTTGTGGTATGAAACAAAAAGGAGCGAAACAACTTGGTGCGAAATGATGAATTTACTAGGCTTAATGATTTGAACAGCAAACATTGTTGTAAATATGTAAAGCAGTTTCATAGACCAGGCTTTTCTGAACCAGTTCAAACTGATAAACTTACCAATAAACTGATTCAAATCTCCTGGAAATATATTATAGGTTTAGAAAGTTACACATAAATCTAACCTGCTAACTAATTATATCTATCGGCAGAAAACAAAATGGTTTCAATTATGCGCAGAAAGCAATGACGTCATCCCAATATAAAAAAAAAATCACGGGCAAAACAGAATGGAATAGAATAAAAAACCCACGGTACTTTAGACTCTCCCATTTCGCCCAACGATAATGGTACTAAGAGTAAGCCGCATATGCGCACCGGTGTTAAAAATGACGATCCACTGACATTTAATCTCACTCACGTAATGTTTTTTTTGTATGGTATTTTACGTCATTTTTAACACATGTAAGGTTATATATGATGGTTGTTTTTTTTGTGGTGGAGGCGGACCACCCACTTTTCCTGGGCAGTACTGTACACCTCTCACCATCCGTAAGAATCGACACTTCCTCACTTACTCAGCTCCCAGTGGGATTCGAACCCGCAGCGGTGAGAGGCGAAGGTTTACAACGCAACGTCGTTAACCATTCGGCCACGGAGACGCTCTCACGTATTGGTACTGTACACCTCCTACCATCCTTAAGAAACGACACTTCCTCAGTTACTCAGCTCCCAGTGGGACTCGAACACGCAACGTCGTTAACCATTCGGCCACGGAGACGCTCTCACGTAATGGATTCCAACCAATTTGTACCCAAAAGAAGTAGCGATTTCAACAAAACAAACTTACTTTTTTTTCGTGTTCCTTTATGTTTTTACAAAACCTAGCTTTCTTAATTATATTTTTCTACATTTATGAAATTCCAGGACAATTTGCACAAACTCGAGGATTTTTTTTGAAATTCTAGTACTTTTCCATGATAAAAACTACCAAAACAGATTTCCATGAGTTTTCCAGGTCAAAGGCCAAATTCCATGACTTTTCCAGACCTGTGCGAACCCTGTGCTCGAGGACATGGAATGGAAAAGCCTAGAGACCCGCCGCCACAACATCCGCCTGACCATGATGTTCATCTACCTACAAACAAATGACAGATGGTCAGGTCTGTCTCTTCCAAGAAAGAATCTGCAACCGGGGATTCAACAACTCTTTCTTCCCCATTCCATCAGCCCAACCTACAGAGACCATATCCTCCAGCTCACTGGATACATTCAGGCATTGCTTGCCGTCAGCATATATCCCCGGAGTGATGCCCATGTAGAGTTCCAGCCTTGTATATAGTTTTAATTTGGTTCATCCCAACGAACAAGCAGCTGGAACAAGAAGGACAACACGATCCGCAGCATGATGACCAAGAGCAAGGTTGTGTAGACCGCCTGGGCGTGATGACTGAGCAAGGCCTTGAGTGCCACCCAGGTCACTGGTGGCACGACCCAGTGTAAGGTTTCGCCGCCTGCCTGGGGGCACCTGTGGCCTAGGGCACAGTTATGTTGCTAGTGATGTATCGATTAATCGATTGTAACCGATGATCGGCTACTTGGGCATTCGATTAAGATAATCAATTATGAAAGTCTACAATCGATTAATCGGAAATGTGTATAAAATTATATTTGGAAATGAAAATAAACAAAATTCTATTGAATTTACAATTATCTGATGAATCATGCTCATTAACTTTAGCGTAGGATGAACAATAAACTACTAATGCAATACATAAATGAGCGATAAAAAGGAAAAATAATAAATTGTTGTTTATTACCAGGAAATACTATGCTATAATTTTCTGAAATAAGGCTGTATTAATTCTTACTATTGGCAAACAGATTATAACCGATCATAAGCTGGTTGTATCCAACAGATTATAACCAATGATCGATTGTGAATTATAACCGATTGCCGATAACCGATATGTAGCCAATCCTGGTACCGCACAATTTTAGTGCCACCCGGGTCACGACCCAGTCTACGGTATTGCCGTCTGCCTGAGGTCACCGGTGGTTTAGGGCACAGTTATGTAACCAATCCTGGTACCCCATTATGTTGACATCTTCCAATGAGGGCAATTGCAGCATGGTGACCCAAGGCAAGGCTTATAGTCTGCTGGGTCAACGATGGTAAAATGACCCAGAGGGGCAGTCGGCTCGCAGCATGGTGACCCAAAAGAAGGCTTGTAGTCCGCTGGGTCACCATGGTATAATGACCCAGAGCAATGTTGCCCGCCTGGATCACTGGTGATAATTAGTACATAAAATACACGTCTACCTTTTTTGATATCCTCCGACTAGGGTGCATCTATAAACGTCCGTATGTAAAAAAAAGCACCTAAAGACGTAAATAAATGAGACTGGTGACAATATGACTGAGCAAGGCCTTGAGTGCCACCAGTGTAAGGTATTGCCACCTGCCTGTGGTGGCCTAGGGCAACCATGGCACTGCATCCGTACTGCAGGAGGCACAGAGCACGGGTTGTACTGGCCTGGTAGTGCAAATACACGTCTGCCAACGATGTGATGTTTTTTGTATTGGCATTGTCCTGCGACAAAGCAACAACTAATAATGTCAGAATCATAAAAAATTCACAAACCGAATCACTTCCGCAATTTTTCAATATGTTCCCGTTCAACTAAAAGGTATGAGACACTTACGTGACCATCAAAAATGTGTTTATTTCTTACCTTAGCGTGAAGTCGCGTTAACATATGACTGTTTACAGGGCGCGGCCATATTGAATTTGAAATTTGCTCTGTCCAATGAAATCCTTCGTAACAAAGTAAATAAACAAATCCCGTGATTCAAATAATATCGAATATAAATGTAGAAATTATAGAACACAAATGTAACAGATAGAATATAAATTATCATTTTTACAATATAAATGCAAAATATACAATATAAATAGACAATTATAAAATGCAAATGAAATATATACAATACAAAATGACAATTATAGAATACAAATGAAAAATATGCAATACAAATTGACAATTATAGAATACAAATGAAAAATATAGAATACAAATTGACAATTATAGAATACAAATGAAGAATATACAATACAAATTGACAATTATAGAATACAAATAAGAAAATATAGAATATAAATGAAACCATATTGAATATAAATATAAAAACATCGAATAATGCAACGTTTGACATGCCATAGTTGAAATGTTGAAATAGTTCAAGAAATGCTTCACTAATATCGGATCATGACCTTACTTAATCAACTATCATGAATAATTCAATATATACGTATTATGGGCTTCATTTATATATATTTCACTTCGTTACCATTTATAGCCTATATATACAATACACTTGACAAGTAGACATTTAATTTTCTCTTTAAAACCAACCCTATGAAGGTATAACACAATAAAAACAACGCGCAGATGTATCATTCTAAAATTAAAACGTACAAACAAATATGCGTTCGAAATTACACTTCAAAAAAAAAAAAAAAATGACATTGTATCGACAAATTGTACAGAATATTTAAAAAGCTAAGCCCTTAAAATAAAGTTTAAAAATGTTACGAGAAAAACAATACGCCGTACAATTAATCAATACGCCGTACAGTTATATGTAATTTACTTTTCACCGCAATTCGCCGTACAAAGCAAAAGCAATTGCCCGTACATATGCTGCCAGACGTTTATTCATTTTTTAACTTGTATGAGTAACAGTACACTGTATTTATCATAAAATCAAATTATACAACTTATCACCAAATTGGGAGTATAACGTGCGCATTCACACGTTCCGTGATTTTGTAAAACATTATATAATTAAGGTAAGCTACTTCGAAAATTAAAGTACTACCGTCACGTTTGATTCACTCTGGAAATTAACCAAGACTGTATTTTCTATTCACTGGCAGCTTTATGAACAGATAAAATACTTGAAAAGGTCTTACTGTACGTTTTAAGCCAAAGCAGTGGCGCATATTTATTAAAACATCGATCTTCTGCTGGTTCTTGACATTTATCTCCGTCAAATTATATATTTTTACCGATTCAGTGGTAGCAACATCCGGTGTGATGTACGATTATACACGGTGATTATTGGTTTCGGTTTAGTAGAAAGAGCTATAACCACTGGACTATGTCTGAAATTACAAAGCACTGGGACATATATAACGAACTACGATATACAGAATAAAACATCCTTAATAATTCTTTCTGTTTCAGGCAATTATGGATGAAATAAGATGCTTCAAAAAGCTCGCATAACTTAGCGGAGCAAATTGACGATTCAACTACAACACAGAGTATCTGGACCAGATACACAATGTATTACCATGTTGTTTCATCAGATATAAAGAAACAGAGAAAGTTAATCACACCTAACCGTTCATAACAAACTGTGAATATTTCCAAAATTCCAGAATATAGTCTTTCACCGGCTAAAACTAAAAAAATCTCCAAAACGTACTTCTACACCTAAGAAATGCGCATAAAATATTGTGTCTCGAAGACGTCATGGTTTGAATAAAATCAGTGATTCTTTTGATGAAATGTCTTTTTTGTGAAAATGTCCAGCTATGAAAGTGTGTATCAATAACAATAACGATTTATAAATGGACGAGGAGCAAAAGCGCATGTATAACAGTAAAATTATTACAAAGAAACTTTTATTTAGTTTTTAGAAATGATATTTTGAAATGATGTATCAATGTATTGAAATGTATGTTATGATGTATGACCGTAAGATTGGAATGAAATATTAATATACTCAATATGCATGTGTTACACTGGACAGGCAAGTGATAGGAAAGGGTCAGTCTGTGCATTTTATTATTTCTGCGATTCCTTAATATTTAGAAGACATATGCGGCGATATTAAAAATATGAGTACAGGTAATATTAATGTTAAATGATTTTGATATATAACACATTTTCTTGTAAACAATATGAATATGCATATGAATTCCATTATATTAAATGATATAGTAGTAGGCGTGTAGCTACACGTAGGACCTGAAGGCCCGGGTCTGCAAATAAAAGTGGAAACGTTAACATTTTGAAGCGATTGATATAACATATGAGAGGAGTGGTGTGGTGGATATTCGTATGCAACATTAAATATCTAAATCTTATTTCAGTTTTGTAATAAATGGTATTCAATATCCGGGTTTGCTTATATCCTGACCAATAAATGTCTGTTTGGAATTTTGCGTAATTATACCGACCCTTGATGATTTGTGGCGTTTTGCATATCCCTACCCTGGATAAATTAAAAGTCAAAATGTGTTTTTTATACAGGCATGTGCTCTCATTCGAAACTATTGATCATGACTCAAATGCTTAAATGTTTATCTACTTATTTAACAAACATGCCAGTAACCGTCCTAGTGAATTTTAAAATATGGCTGTAAAACCATAATAGAACCCGCTATGGTGTTGCCAATGCTAGACAGAATCTAAATCAGCTGTTCGTGAATAAATAATAGCCTTATATTTGCATTTCTATTATCGATTCAATTTTTCACACCCTAAATGTATGCGGCAGGAAAATTGTTTAAACTTTGGCCGCATATAGAGTGATTATTTGTTATCGTAACGTTAACAGCTATTCAAATGAAATATTAATATTTTAATAAAACACATTTTTATTAAAAATTATTACAGTGTCACTTCATCTCCATTGAGACCCCCTTTACAATTGCAAAAGATTTACCGACACTCGTTTCAATATGTAGACAATGCTTTCGTAACCAGAGATGCATCTGGTTTTAAATTCAATAGAGCGAACTCAATTACAGGACATATTATAATATTATACTGAATGCTCGACGACTGAATAATATTCTGAAATTTAAGTGCACCTAAGAATTCAACGCAGGCAAATATATGTGCACGTAGTGAATCTCAATTGTCGTAAGTTGTTGCATAAAATGGGGTCCTGGGTCTAGACAATATTAAAATATCCACACAAAAAAACAAGTATCACTAAACGAGATTATATCTTTTATCACTAACTTGTCGCATTTGTTTTGATGTCGTGTGTACTTTAATTTCATTTCAATAAAAGTAAAGTTTAAAGAGAGGGGTGGAGTGGGGTATGATATCTTATAGTTTCTTTCATGATAAGCCTGTTTTGAAAGCTGTTTAATAAAGGTGTTCGGTTATAAACGGACGAAGTCAGTCCGTGTTTCTTATTTGCAGTCATGAGCCGGTAGCAACGTTTCACAATCCATTGTGCGATGGGGAAGAGGCACAGCTAAACAAATCGTGTTGCTATACATTGTATGCACAGATAATACAAGTGTTACTAGCGGTAATAACAAATCCAAAACGATAACAATAAAGAAGATACGTATTTAAAATTCAATATTTTTCTAGCAGAAAACCGATTACCACTCTCAAATATTGCATTTTTACTCTATTTGGATTTGGTACAGCTGCCTGTCTGAGTGGATAATCCGGTACAGAATTAGTGAAGCCATACAAATGCACTGTCAATGTAAGAAATTGAGTCTTTTTTTTTATAAATAATTTTATCAAAAATGTAAATCCCTAGTTCGGTCTCTTGTTAATGCCTTATCATGTACTGAAAATGCCATGACATCGGCTAAGTGGTTTCTTTGAAAATCGATTTATTGTGCTCAAATCGAACTTAATTTAAAAATGAAACGCTGTCAGAATCCTCCTAGATCAGCCTGATCTAATGTTTAAATCCAAAACAAAATGCCTCGCCTCACTGTATTTTCAGAGACAGCATTTATACTACCAACGACGCTAATATATACATCGAAAACTTTGCTAATAAAACAAAATCGGTCAAAATTGTATCGGTACAAAAGAAGTGCTTATTAAAAGTTGTTTGAAAGAATAAATTTGTGATATAATATTATTCAGAGTTGTGACATTAGTAAAGCACTGCTATATGTCGGTGGTCTGAAAGGTATTGTCTCTTACATTACTGCTTAAAAGCACTTAACTAATAAAACTGACACTGCTACTTTCTTCCCTTTTATCATGACTTTTGCTCCTATAACGTCTCTGTTCCAGTAATTTGTTCCCGTACAAATCGTTCATGACGTCTGTTTATAACACAGCTTTTATTTCAACAGCGAGCCACAAAGGCATTTAACGGAACGCTTTATCTGTCGTGGTTAGAGACAACACACACTTTTAAAAGTGCTACCCAATGATAACATTTGCGAGACCATATTGCATGACATTCAAACCTGTGATATTCCAAAACGACCTCCTCGCATCTTTATCATCAAAACAAATCACTGATGCTTAGAAAACGAAACGGAGAATGTATTCTCATTAGGGAATTGTTTTCCCCATCTATTAAGGGTTAATTGCCGACATATGGAAACGGAATGCTGTAAGTCAGTGATTTTTAGTGGTATCTTAAAGCTTCATACCCTATAAGACAAGCTTAGAAAGGGGCATGCGATATAAGAATAGGGTATTCAGCTTTAAGGTACGATTATCAATCATTGACATTCAGAATACCGTTTCCATAACCCTATTAGAAGGGGGTGGGTATCATTCACGAAACTAAATCTACATTTCGTTTTCTACGCATCAGTGAGTTTATTTGATGATTGTGGATCTATGCGAGAAGGCCGTTTTGGAATGTCACAGTGTTGAATTAAATACAATATTATATCACAAACGTTATCATTGGGTAGCACTTTTAAAAGTGCAGCTTTTCACGACCATGGCTGTTGAAATAAACGTGCTGAAAGAGTGTATAGAGAACGATTTATACGTGGACAAAATACCGAAACAGAGACGCTATAGGAGCAACGAATATTAACATGATCAAAGAGAAGAAAGTAGCAGTCTCGTTTTTTTTTCATTATATATGTTAATGAAAGGTATTGTAAGATACAATAGCTCCCACAGTTTCTTCTTATTTTCATAGCACTACTTCTGTACCGGCTCCACTACTTCTGTATCGATACAATTTTAACCGATTTTGTTTTATTAGCAGAGTTTTCGATGTGGTGATAAGTGTGTTTGGTAGTATGACTGTTGTCTTTGAAAATATTTTGATGCAAGGCATTGTGGACGATTCTGACAGCTTGTCATTTAAAAAATGATATATAGGGTCCTATAGAAACCACAGCGTCCGAACGCAATGGCATCGTAGGTCCGCACTGTACTGCAAACAAGGACTTGAAACTACAATGAAAGAGACAAAAAACAACAGAAATGGTGGTGGAGACAGGTTTACCGACTTGGAACGATCAGTAGGCAATAAGGCCTACTGGTTATCTTGAATCGATTTTATATACGCACAATCCTCGCTAATATCCTGTCTTCAGCGCCCAAATAGACAAGACAGTGTAAACAAATCTACATCCCATCAAAAGGAATTCTTTAACAATAAAGTCCACATCCAGAGAAACTAACTGAAGAAACACAAACAAAATAATAAACATCCTTTTCTGACGAACTTCCTGATTGAATTTGTAAAGCGGTCAGGAAACCCGTTAGACCCCTTTAAAGCATTACGTTCAATTTGAGCACAATAAACGTTTTTTCAAAGATACCACTCATTAGAATGTCATGGACTTTCCTGTACATGATAAGCATTAAAAAGGGGTCGAACTAGGGATTTACTTTTTTGATATAATGATTTACGAAAACCATGCAATTTCTTACTTTGACAGTGCATTTTAAGGCCACCGCTAATTTTGTACCGGATGTTCCACTCATGGTACAAACCGCTGTACAGTTTACAAATGCGTTTAGCAGGCGTGAGTATTCGATGGAAATACTCAACAGATGTGATATTTTGATGAAGTAAAACAATCCTGGAACATTGGTCACAAACTGTTTAAGGGTAAATATTTGGTTGGAAAAACAAAAGTCAATTAGAGAAAGGTCATACCAAGCCAAACAGTTATTCTATCAATTATGCAGTTCCCAGTATATATTGTCCAAACGACTCGTATTTGGCTGAGCAAATAAAATATATCAAACTAAATATGTGTTTATGATTTAAGTGCTTTAAAATTTAAATTTCTAATGACTCCATTTAATGCTTGTCGGGCGCAAGTCATGTAACATGCAAAACATGTCTGGGGAAAACTCTGATTTATCATTGATTCAACAAAATATTCGATACTTACACATATATCACACACATGTTTAGGCTAGTTCAATCATATCTATATATACTATACTGAGGAAACAAATTAGCAAAGTATGTTGCACCCAGGAAATAATACATATTTGGTTGTAAAATCAAGAAACTACTGCCATAAACACAATATTTTATTAAACACACATCAATCAACAGTCGATCATTTTAATGACGTAACGAATAAATGAACGTAGAGCTCAAGCCCGTAAAGTCCCAAAATGTCAATATATCTTGCATACAGTATTGTTTCATCTAAAAAACTAAAATTTTCCCTCAGTATATTATTAAATATGTACGTAAACGCAAATTCTATTCCGAGTTTACATACCAATTAGGGTGACAGTGAGTTTTTAAAAAACGTATGGATACACCGTGTTTGACAGAAAAATCTGTATCATTATAACCTCACATACATCTGCTAATGAACCCCATATTTTCAAGATCTGTGGATTATTCTAAACATGAAGCCATTCAAAAACTGATAAACCCGTACCTCGTTTGAACTTAATAGGCAACATTTTTACGATTATCAGTTGTTGTGGACTGAAAGTACAACTGTCATTATAGCATGCACTGTCTAAAACAAGTGTGTGTATATGCTGCACTACAATAGGGGACTGTAAAAAAATATACAATCTGACTCTAATTGAACACCTACAATTAAACAAGGTTCTTACAGGCAGTAATC
The DNA here is from genome assembly GCA_037043455.1 of Cyrtodaria siliqua. NCBI lineage: Eukaryota > Metazoa > Mollusca > Bivalvia > Adapedonta > Hiatellidae > Cyrtodaria > Cyrtodaria siliqua. The sequence goes on along the minus strand of JAWPHD010005922.1, from coordinate 140,628 downwards.
GGGCACCTCTGTCTGATGTGGTGATATTGTGCAATATTTCAAAACAACTTCCGTTGGGAGTACAGTAGCGTTCGACTACTGTGAAGTTGGACATTGAGCTCATTGCTTCAAGTAGACACCATCGTATTATGACTAAAAGATTTCTAAAAGTGACATTAGTTCGTAATTACATATAATTTCATTATTATTTCAATGTTTCAAGAGTTATGAATATGCTAAATACGGTTAATGACATCATTAATTTTGCTCTTATGTTGTCTCATGTTGGTCTAGCTTGTATGTTGGCTAACCATGAGATAATATGTGAGTGTGCCTAATGTTGCTTTTGTTGTTCTTTAAACCCATACTTTTGTCTCATGTTGGTCTAGCTTGTATGTTGGACAACCATGAGATAAATATGAGCTTGCTTGTTATTTTTATGCGTTTGTGTCGGTAAATATATAACTATAGAATTATAATTTATATGAGTTTTAATGTTCCCTCATTTCCCTCATTTCTTATTGTGTCTCTTAATTTTCATATGCTATGTTTGATGAGCTATTTTTATTTGTTTTGTTTATGTGTCTTTATGCTTATGCCTTAAGCTATCTTGTTTAGTTTTAATTAGTATCTTATTATGCTTATGTGTATGTATTTCTTGCGTGGTTGCATGCTTATTTTTCTTTTTTTTATGTTCTTAAAACCCAAATAATATGAGTGATTTAAATGTGCTTTTATTATTGTTGTAAATTGTTTTAAAGGGTGCGTCTAAATGTTATAGTTTAATTAAGATAACAGTGATGTGCTAGATGTAAATATATATGTACTTATGCTCTATTTGTTGAATTTTTTTATGCATTATGTATGTGTGCTTAGAATAATTATTTTAATGAGCGTATGCTTAAATGTTCTTCAAATGTGCTTAACTGTAAATCCTGTTTTTGAAAATGTTTATCTTTGTCTGATTATGATTTTATCTGGGCTATTATAATAATATTATAAGAGCCCGGATTGTATGTTATAAATAACATGTGATAGTTTATAATGTATGTTTTAAATAACATGTGATATATATAATTTTAACCCCATGCTCTCTCTGTTTTAGCTGCTATATTATATGTTTTTATGTTTACAAATGACTTAAAATAAATATTATTGTATCATGTATCTTGTATTGAGCATGTTGAGCTCATAAGCAGATCAGTGGTTGAATTTCTTTACCTACTTCTTAAATATAATAATACAAATTAACATATCCGCATTTGATCACTTGGAAAAACGTGGGTCAATCTGAAGATTGCGATGTAAATCACAAATTAAATATTGGCGTACATGATCTGTGAGCATCAAGTGTGTCATATGACTTGAAATTTCAATGTCACATTCTTCTAAAAGTGAATAAGGTAAATACTTAAAAATGGTTAAACGATGACACTATTATTTATGCGTATGACCTATTTATGTCAAAATAAGATCAGTGACATACTTGTTATCAGATAGTATTCGTTTTGTACGAAAACGAGAAAAATAGTCCTATAAAAACCACAGCACCCAAATACAATGACACCCTAAGTCCGCACTGTATCACAAACCAAGTAGGTATAAAAGTCGAAATGAAATACGAAATTAAATACGATCAAATTAAATATACAATGAATATAACAGTACACAACACAATGAGTGGTAAATACAGAGTTAGACTTGGAACGGTCAGTAGGAGTATGCCGTATGGGTCAATAACAGTACATCTCATCAAAAGGAAATCTCTATCATTGAAGTCCACATCCAAAGAGATTGACAATCGATAACTTAAATGGTGGTGAAAGACATATACAACTACATAATTGAAAAACACCTCAGGATGTTTCCAGAAATGTACTGAACAACCACAGCAAGTGCAGCCCACAGCAGTTACAATCCAAAGAGAAACCCAATCTAGGGGACAGGTGTAGATAAAGCGTAGATAAAGTGAAATACCTAATCGCTATACAAACAAAGCCGAGACCAGTTAAATACCTATTGCATGAGAAAATACAGGTAAGCAGGATATGATTTACTTTATCACCATCAAGTATTGAAGCGCCTTATTTTACAGGATTCAACCAGTACACAACACCTGTTTTACAACAAGGGACATCACTTAATCTACTCAAGTACATGATATGCCAAAAGGAGTAATCTTACTTTAATATAGTAAATAGACTAGCTACAGTCCCTTTTCTTCCGTGAAGGACATTTTCTACAGTTGATTATACATGAACACATATTGTATGCGCATACCTGTCTAAGATCGACTATGTACCCAAATAACACAATTTTTCAAAAGTGTAGGTATTTTCACAAGTTTTCATAATTTTTCTCTCTAAACCTCATATATTTTTAGAATGTTAGCGTTATAATTCCATATTTCTCAAAAACAAGTATCACGACATTTTTTTTTTGAAGTACACAAAATGTGTCAATAATACTGAAGTTTTGGATTAATCGATTGATAGAAAATACTTTTGTCACTCGAAATGTCTCCTTATTCCACAAAGATAGTCTAAAAGTGAAATATTACTGTTAATACTATTTATTTCTCAAGCTCTGCAAGGCAGTAGAAGTAATATTCCACTCTAGTATCGCATGTTTCATGTAATTTTCTTAATATATACATAGAATAGAATTATACAAATTGATCTTGCATACAATTTGTATATTTCGATTTGTTTTTTTGTGATTAAATTTCTCGGTTTTTGCATAAATTAGGTTATACTGAGATTATAGCCAATTTGTTAAAAATGGAAAATGTGTCATACATAAATTAGGATATCTCAAAAAACAAAAACGAAATAAAATGAAAAACAGTGAGCAAGCCAATGTTAGAGACATACTTGTTGTCATTCAGGCGTAGATAAAGGGAAATAACTTACTTTTATAATCGTCATTTTTTCATACTGGGTTGTTTGTCTTTTTAGCTTGTATGGTTTGGATTAACCACCGAACCTATACTTTAAAGCTACCGAAACTATACTTTAAATGGTACTAAGGAGTTAATGGTGACAACTTTCCTTAAAAACGACGTTTAAAGATAAATAACAGAAAATAGCAACAAATCGGGTTATTCAGTCAATTTTGGAAAGCAAATGCTTACATAGTAAAGATTTGTAAGTTCGTAATGAATTAACAGTTATATAAATTGTTATTATTGCGCTGGGAAACAGTTGTTGTGACAGGAATAACTTTCTTGTGAAAACAAACTCGAACTTACATTTAAATGTAACAAGACATGTTCTTAATAAGATAAAGAAAACAGTTGTACATGATTGTAATTGCTTCTATTGATATGCCTAATATGTAATTAGAGATGTTCATACGACTTGGAAGGTTAGTGTCACGTTCATCTACAGTAAAGGTTAAAACATCTTAAAACAGGATAATACATTTACCCTATTATATGTATGACTGATTCATCAACGTTTGGCCACTGATATCAAAAGTAGAGGAGTGACTTTCTGTTTGATCTACATTTATTCGTTTTGCATATATACTAAAGGAAAAAAGAAACGCAACTTGGGAATTTCCGCTATATAATGTATATACTGCACACGTAATTCCACGTAATATTCAAAATAAATCCCAATATATTTTGTAAAACAAACGTTGCAGCTAGTTAAAGAAATGACACAACTGTACTGTTGTGGACGTTTTAATCCAAGTACACTTTGTAGCACGATATCCATAAATGTTGAAATTTCACTTTGACATTGTAAGCCATTTCACTAATTTGTTTAAAGTAAAGAGAGTGCAAAATGTTACACCCTACGTTTGCTCACTTGCTTGAGCCAAGCGCGTATTCTATCAACAATGAAACTTTGAAGGGATACCACATTTAGTAGTTTTTTCGAAAGGACAGGTCCAATGTACCATTCGATTAATAGAAGCATAGTATACATACAATATGTAGCAGAAATTCCCAAGTTGCGTTTTGTGTGTGTGTGTTTTTTTCCTTTCTGTTTGATCTATTTTTATTCGTTTTGCATAAAAAATCCTAAAAGTAACCAACGAACTTAGTTCTACATTTGTAAATTATATCAAAGTTGTATATCAACAAGTAGGTCACGGTAACCTATTACATGTTCATTTTTAAAGATAGAAACTTTAAATTAAGCATACATTATCTTTGACACTCGAGTATGACTAGATGTTCAAATGACAATAACATAACAATTTCAGATTGTCAAACTTTTACATTAACGCTATTTTCTACTCATACATATTTTAAACAAGAGGTCAATTGACCTTGAAGCTCTACTGATAGGTTTTCGATAGCTAGATCAGCATTCCTGTGAAGTTTCATGAAAATCCGTCAGTTTCAGATGAGTAGTCGATACAAGTTTTCATTATATAACTCTATGTCATCAAAGATGGCCGCGGCCATGTTTAACATCAAATCGAAATCATTTTTGACAAGAATCAGCATCATGTCATACTGATCATTTTAGAAAAAGTTCCATAACAACATCACTTATAGATTTCAAGAAGTAGTCGCTACAAACTTGTATTTTGAAAATCTATTTTTAGCCATGGCGGCCATCCTGAAATTTCGACCGACCTGAAATTTTCTACGGATCAATTAGGCATCAAGAGAAACATTCCTGTGAAGTTTCATGAAACTCCGTAGAGTAGTTAAAGAGGAGTAGTCGCTACAAGTTTTTACTAGATAACTCTATGTAAACAAAGATGGCTGCTGACAGCCATGTTTAACATCAAATTAAAACGGTTTTCGACAAGGACCAACATCATGTCATGCTGATAATTTAAGAAAAAGTCCCATATCAATATCACTTATAGTTTTCAAAAAGTAGTCGCTACAAACTTGTTTTTTTGAAAACATTATTTTTAGCCGTAGTGGCCATCTTGAATTTCCGGCCAACCTGACATTTTGCTAGGATCAATAAGACATCAAGAGCAACATTCCTGTGAAGTTTCATGAAAATCCGTCAAGTAGTTTCAGAGGAGTAGTCGCTACAAGTTTACATATATAACTCTATGTAAACAAATATGGCAGCTGGCGGCCATGTTTAACGTCGCATCAAAATTATTTTCGACAATGAACAACATCATTCCATACTGATCATTTTAGGAAAAGTCTCATATCAATATCACTTATAGTTTTCAAGAAGTACTCGCTACAAACTTGTTTTTTAAAGATTTATTTTTAGCTGTTGCGGCCATCTTGAATTTCTTGCCGACCTGAAATTTTGCTAGGATCAATAAGACATCAAGAGCAACATTCCTGTAAAGTTTCATGAAAATCCGCCAAGAAGTTTCAGAGGAGTAGTCGCTACAAGTTTTTATTATATAATTCTATGTAAACACAGATGACCACTGGCAGCCATGTTTAATGTCGTATCAAAACGATTTTTGACAAGGACCAACATCATGTCATGCTGATCATTGTAGAAAAAGTCCCATATCAATTTCACTTATAGTTTTTAAGAAGTAGTCGCTACAAACTTGTATTTTAAAAATATATTTTTAGCTTTGGCGGCCATTTTGGATTTCACATCAACATGAATTTATGCTAGGATCATCTAGACTTCATGGGAAACATTTCTGTATAGTTTCATGAATATCCATCCAGTAGTTTCAGAGGAGTAGTAGCTACAAATAAAAGTTTACGGACAGACGGACGACGGACGCCGCACCACGGCATAAGCTCTGCTGATCTTTGATCAGTAGAGCTAAAAACAGGACAGTGGCCTGCTAAAATAGGTCAATACTTTCAAAAAAGTCACTGTAACAAATAAGTTTCTTAAGATCCTTACCATGTGTTAAGGTTCCATATCGACACGGGCTTCATAACCTCTTCTCCAACCAACTTGTTTTTCGTTTAGGACAAAGCAATTTATAAAAAACTGGAAAACATACGCCGCTGGCCATGGGCTTGTATGAAAACGCCACATTGAAGATTCCATGTTCAGAGTCATATGCATACCATCTTCGAGGTGGCTCTAATTTTCGTACTATTTCGATGTTAAATATTGAGTTCTGTTCAACCCTGGGCTAGAGGGCGTGAACGGTAGTGCATTGTGTACTACCGTTCATATACAGTCTCAAACAAACCGGGACTGCAATACTTGTATATTCAATCAAACCGAGACTGCAATATTTGCTATATTAAAAATCGTGTTGGGCGATTTCCGTATTTCTTCTTTCATACTCATTACGAGGTCCTGTCTTAATTCCATTAAACGATGGGAAAGCTGATATTAGCAGGATTTTATAATGAATATTTCGACAATAAAACATGTTTAAAAAAATTACTGAAAAAATGTGATAACCTGTTTAAAATTACCTAATAAATGTTTTAATTGTACAATGTGTAAACTTTAAGAAGCCGAAATGAAGGTTTTATTTCATACCCCAGCCAACCCCATTTTCGCTTCTTGGATAAGGGATTGGATGGGGTATGAAAGTTAATACTCGGACCACGTAATGTTTTTCACAGTTGTCAGATCAGCCGTCTTGAGTAGTACAGGTAAACATATTTCCCCTGCATAACTGGGTGCAAACAAAAACGGATGATGAATTACAGAGGAGTAGTGATAACAAGATGTTCTTATATTAAACATACTGAAAAGGGGACCCCTTGGAAGCAACAAACACAAAAAAAAGACAAAAAAAGTAGATATAAAAATCGAACAGGACAAGTAGCATTCAAGGACGACAGTCAACCATAAACACCCAAAGAAACAAAGAACAACCATATATACAGAGGAATATAATGCAAGAAAAGACATCACAAACACGCAAGAGTTGGCAATAGGGCTACCGCCTTGGAACGGTCAGTGGCAACAAATGGAACAGTGTAAATAAAGAAATCCATGCCATGAACTATTAACAAACAAGGCAGCATTAATAGTCAATATATATATAAGTAAAACACAAAGCTGCTCGTGTATATATAAATATAAAAAACAATAGCCTAGAAAGCAATAAAGTAGGTACTCAATGCTTGGCAAACCTGTCTGTCTAAAATGTAAGGATTAACTTAAAACATTAGATGTTACTGCCGTGATGGTTGATTACTATTTTAAAACATGTAGAATCCATTTTAAAAAAATGGGATGTATGTAGATGCTAAAAGAGAAAATATATGGTGAGTTTTTTTCTCTTCAAAACCCATACACTTTCAGAATGTTAGGGTTATAATTCCATATTTCTCACAATCAAGTACCACGACATTTTTTTATTTTTTTTTAAATCGATTGATAGGAAAAATCGATTGATAGGAAACATTTTTTTCACTCGAAATGTCTCTTTTTTCCACAAAGATAGTCTAAGAGTAAAACATTACTGTTAATGCTATTTATTTCTCAGGCTCTGCAAGGCAGTATAAGTAATATTCCCCTCTATTTCCGCATTTTTCATGTATTTTTCTTAATACATACATAGAATAGAATTATACAAATTGATCTTGCATAAACAAAATATAAATCGATTTGTTTTGTGATTAAATTCTCGATTTTTGCACAAATTAGCTTATACTGAAATTATAGGCAATTTGTTAAAACTGGAAAATGTGTCATATACGTAACTTAGGATATCTCAAAAAGCAAGTCAGCAGTAGGATATATATATCCTTAAAAACACTTTTAAAAATAGATATAACTTATTGTAGAGTGTTTTACATGTAACTAATATCTGTTTTACATTGATTTTTTCCTGAATTTCAACATATGTGGTTACATGCTATGAATGTTTTGTTGTTTTATTTCGTTTCTTAAACAAGTTTAGTAAAACGTAATGTTCAAAGAAATACAGTTTTAACAAAACAGATGCAACTTGTCTTTCTATCACTTAGTTCTTGTCAAATATTATAAATAATTTATAATCATAACAACAACATAGTCTTTAAATTTGGTGCACCCTTAAACCTGGTTTAAACAACCAGCGGTACTTTTTTTCCACTGACCGTTCCAAGGCGGTAGCCCTATTGTCAACACCTTTTTGTTTGTGATGGCATATATCTTGACTTTTATTCATCTAAAGATCTAAAGTTGTAATTATTGTTTGTTTCTATGTGTGTTTTTGGTTGACTGTGGTCCTTGAGTGGTGCATTTCTTGTTTGACTTTAATATCTACTGTTAATTTTCTAAATAGCTTAGTGACTTTTAAGATGAATGTGCTTTTATTTGGCATACATGTAGCGCAATATCTTTACAAGTTTGCAAGTCAATTTATTTGAATTTTTTCTACATTGTTCTTAGCTATGCCCTTGTCATTTCTCAATTTCTTTGTTTACATTATTTACATGAATATGAAATACTTGATACGCAGGCTTCTCGCTTAGGGGGGGGGGGGGGGGGGCGAATCATTTTATTAGAAACTGGTAAAAAAAATACCCCATTGTAATTTCCATGCATACCATCATCGGATGTCTCAAATTTACGTACTATTGATATTTAAAATATTGAGTTCTGCCAATCTGGGGTTAAGAGGGGGGGGGGGGCTTGAACGTAACCAAGAATTATTCACTACAGTTCACTACAGTTCATGAAAATCTCATTCAAACCGAATCTGCTGTATGTTTGATATTTATTGTGTTCGGAGATTTGCAAATTTCTACTTCAAATTATGTTTGCATTCAAATATTCTCGTTCACGAATAGCTTTATTTTGAAAAGAAAGCAACTTGCTTTTATCATAAGTAAACTACAATTCTTCAAATTTAGACTATAATTCCTTCTGAAAACAAGGTTATCTCGATTTCTTATTCAGTAGGATATAAGTGTGTGCTCGCCTGTGTGCTAGTTATTTTATAATGCTTATTGTTAAAATGCTACTTAGTATCAACACGTCTTGATGGTGTAGTGGTTATCTTAAGTATTGATAACATAAGTGCGCAAGGTCCTTAGTTCAAATGACACTTAGTGCAACCTTTTGTTATGAAATATCTTCGGAAGCTGTATAACTATCGATGTTACCTGCACGGAGGTAATAATTACGCATCGATCCTTTGCGTATATACCGACATTCTTGATATTCGTCGAACTGAAAATGCGTCACCCTTAACTCCTTAGTACCATGTAAAGTATAGTTTCTATAGCTTTAAGGCGAGACACTCAATTGGGTATTGCTGTTATCCCCTTGACGTAGTATGCTGTGCTTACCAAGTCAAATACATACCTAACTACACTGACGTAGTCTGCTGTGCTTACCAAGTCAATACAGGTCTAACTACACTGACGTATTATGCTGTGCTTACCAAGGTCAATACATACCTAACTACACTGACGTAGTCTGCTGTGCTTACCAAGTCAATACATATCTAACTACACTGACGTAGTATGCTGTGCTTACAAGTCAATACATACCTAACTACACTGACGTAGTCTGCTGTGCTTACAAGTCAATACATATCTAACTACACAGACGTAGTACGCTGTGCTTACCAAGTCAATAATATCTAACTACACTGCAGAATTTATAAATAAGTGATGCATGATCTACAGATATGTATGAAATAAAATGAAAAACAGTGAGCATGCCAAGGTTAAAAAAAGAAAAGGTGTATTGGCCTAGCTCAAACAGGTGTAGATAAAGGTTTTTCATACTGGATTGTTTGTCTTGCTTGTCTTGTAAAGTTTGGATTAACCTTCCTTAAAAGCGACGTTTAAAGTAACAGAAAATAGCAAGAAATCGGGTTACTCAGTAAATTTTGGAAAGCAAGTGCTTACATAGCAAATATTTGTAAGTTCGTAATGAATTAACAGTTATATTAATTGTTACTATTGTGCTGGGAAACAGTTGTTGTGACAGGCATAAACTTTCTCGTGAAGATAAATTCGAACTTACATCTAAATTTAACCAGACATGTTCTTAATAAGATAAAGAAAACAGCTGTACATGATGGTTATTGTTTTTATTGCTATGCCTGATATGTTAGTATCATGTAATTTGAGGTGTTCATACGATTTGGAAGGTTAGTGTCAAGTTTATATACAGTAAAAGTTAAAACATCTTAAAAAAGGATAATACACTTACCCTGTTATATGTATGACTGATTCATCAACGTTTGGCCACTGATATCAAAGTAAAGGAGTGACCTTCTGTTTGATCTATATTTATTCGTTTCGCATATATACTAAAGGAAAAAAGAAACGCAACTCGGAATTTCCGCTATATAATGTATATACTGCGCACTTAATTCCACGTTATATTCAATTGAAATCCCAATATGTTTTGAATAAAAAAAGGTTGCAGCTAGTTAGAGAAATGACACAACTGTGCTGTTCTGGACGTTTTAATCCAAGTACACGTTGTAGCACGATATTCATAAATGTTAAAATACCACTTTGAAATTTTAAGCCATTTCACTTCTCTGTTTAATGTAAAGAGAATGCAAAATGTTACACCCTAAGTTTGCTCACTTGCTTGAGCCAAGCGCGTATTCTATCAACAATGAAAGATTTGAAAGTTCGTAATGAATTAACAGTTATATTAATTGTTACTATTGTGCTGGGAAACAGTTGTTGTGACAGGCATAACTTTCTCGTGAAGACAAATTCGAACTTACATCTAAATTTAACCAGACATGTTCTTAATAAGATAAAGAAAACAATTGTACATGTTTGATACTGTTTTTATTGAAATGCCTGATATGTTAGTATCATGTAATTAGAGGTGTTCATGCGACTTGGAATGTGTGTGTCAAGTTCATTAACAGTAAAGGTTAAAACAAAGACATCTTAAAAAATGGATCACACACTTATCCCTATGTATGACTGATTCATCAACCTTTGGCCACTGATATCAAAGGTAGAGGACTGACCTTCTGTTGAATATATATTGCATATATACTAAAGGAAAAATGAAACGCAACTCGGGAATTCCCGCTATATAATATGTATATTGCACAGGTAATTCCACGTAATATTCTAAATAAATCCCAATATGTTTAGTAAAGGTAATGTTGCAGCTAATTAGAGAAATGACACAACTGTGCTGTTGTAGACATTTTAAACAAGAAATTCATAAATGTCGAGGTTCCGTTGTGAAAATTGTAGCCATTTCACTACTCTGTTTAATACAAAGAGAGTGCAAAATGTTACATCCTAAGTTACATCTACAAATAGGTCACGTTAATCTAGTACATGTTTATTTTTAAAGATATAAACTCAATAGATACTGAAAAGGTGATCCCTTGAAAGCAACAAACACAAACAAGAGAACAACGTATCGTTTGGCAGTCTTGTAGGGACTGACCACTTTGAATAGACATTCAAGAGCCAAATGTGATACTACTAATAGAACATTTCTAGTTGATTCAGGGTAAATCTGTACGCTGACATTTATGATTAGTTCTGAAGAGAGAGTGAAGATGTGAAAAACCCAACCTCAAAACCTAAGACGTAAAATCGATACTGCAGGATACAGTATAAAGCTATTCCAAAACTAATTAAAAATATGAATCAGGCTAAAATAAATGATAATAAATGAGGAAAATTTGACCAAGGGAAGTACTAATAGTACTAATAATAGAATATTTCCAGTTGGATGAATGTAAAATTGTACGCTGACATTTATGATTAGTTTTGAAGGAGAGTGTGAAGACGTGAAAAACGTTACCTCAAAACCTAAGACAGGATACAGTATAAAGCAACCCCAAAACTAAATAAAACTATGAATAAGACTGGAAGATAAATGGAAAATAGAGAAATTTTGATCAAGGGAAGTAATAAAAAAGAGTATGTGTGTGTACATTTATATCTACTGTAAGTTGTATTTAGTCCCCTTTGTTGATTCCTACTGTTTTGTGTTTAAGCGTCTCACGCCCGGGAATCGACGAATATGTCTACCTTGAGTTTGTTCTTATTTCATAGCACGCCTGCAGTGTAGGTTGCACGCCTGTACTGCTGTGCATTTCTTGAGATAATTCTTCTTCAATTTACCATATTTCTGTCTAGAAATTCGCTTATGCACGTCCGATATCTATATCTATAGCTGTGAAATTCACAAGACAAATATACAGGTCTGAATATTGAGAAAAAAACACATCTTCATGTGCTATGCGATTTTTTCTCCGCACAAATTGCATACGGCAGTAAGGATTTCTCAAACATGCGTAGATGGTCGATGCCCAAATTCTGAGAATAGTCGCTTTGGTCAATTTATCAAGCACATGACATTCTCCGATTTTTGAAAAAAAGTTAAAATACAAAAACAATCGTGCACAATGTTGAACACCTACCGCAATTTCGGCAATTTTTATCGCTCGCCTGCATTACCGGAAATCCTCCGCCTTAAACTCTCAGTATCGTTAAAGCAATGCTGGCGGTGCGATTCCTGGGTGGGGTCTTATCCAGTACGTTTCACGCAATTTACGTTCTGCGTCGGTCCAATTTGGATTGGTGGTGTTCAATGAATGTCCGAGACAAATCGTTGAACGTGTGGCTTTCTGAACAGAAGTGTTCGCCCGCTGGGGACCTAGCAAACACACGTAATTTACAATCGGAGCGAACGAGGTTGAATCAGAGGTTCAACGCCTGCTTCGTTTCACCGACTGTTTTTTGCAAATCAAGTAGATGACGTTTTCGGATTTGCAGTTTGTGATATTTTATCGTGTTTTTGGACACCGAGTGAAGATAGGACATTGTTTGTGGGAGATATGTATTTACAAGTCTGGCATCTCGGGTTTCAAATTTGCTGCAAAAAGGATGTTACGGAGACATTTTGGTCTCCTGTATGCAATAATGGGTTTTCTTGGCAGAAATTTGTTGTAACGTTCTGACTCCGTTATGTGTGACCAGTATTTATTAATAATCTGTTTCACATTAGGAAGGTCAGGATGGTATGTAAGCACGAAAGGTAAAGTTTCCTCGGAACTATTTGGCTTCGACTGGTATTCAAAGAGTTATTTTCTGTTGAACTCCCATGCTTTGTCTATTGCATTGACAATGTCTGTCTTGCAGTAACCTCTCCTTGTAAGGTGCTCCGAAAGTTCGCTTGCTCTGATTTCGAATGTTTGAACATATTCGTCTAATACGAAGTGCAAGACTGAACGGTATTTCTTTCAACAGTGTTTAGGGTGGCAACTTTTGGACAGAAGGTACTGGTGTGTGTCCATGGGTTTAAAGTAGAGGTCAACAATAATTACATTGTTCTATATATGTGAAACTGTCTCTAGGAACACGTGTTTCTCATTGGAAACCTCTGCTGTGAATGTGATTGAGGGATGAAATGCATTGACCTTGTCTATAAAGACTTGTAAAGTGTCTGGACCATGACACCATTTTTTATCAACATCGTCAATGAAACGTAAACACGACAAAGGTTTCAGTGGTACATATAGGAGGAGTTGTCCTTCCGAATCAGACGTTGAACCTCCGATTCAACCTCCATCGCTCCGATTGTAAATTACGTATGTTTGCTAGGTCCCCAGCGGCCGAACACTTCTGTTCAGAAGGCCACACGTTCAACGATGTTTCTCCGACATGCATTGAACACAATCCAAATTGGACCGAAGCAGAACGCAAATTGCGTGAAACGTTCTGGATAAGACGCTTAAACACAATGACTGTGGACCGCATTTATATCATATGACTATCCACCTTGCAAGTGTAAATATTCAAGCAGTTATTAAAATCTCTAACGCCTAGCCATATTTTCAAAATCCGTCTCACATTTCCATATCCTTTTCAAAGTTAGGCACAGAAATCCGAGTTGTGTCCATTAAACCATGGTGCGTTTTGGCAGGGACTGTATATACTTACTATACTAAACAGGTCCTGGTTTGGGCACTGAACATTTTAAGGCGGTATTCCTATAATCATCACATGGTATTTATGTTACCATTGACAAAATTAAGTGATTAATAGTTTTCTATTGAACGTTTACTGAGGCAGTTTGCATCCTATTTACTGTTACAAAAGTGACGTTATGAATATATTGTTTTATCTCATTAGTCACAGCCATTATAATATGTTCAGTGTGATAAAAAATAATATATTTGGAGACACAAACACGAGATGTTTTTTTACAAGATATTTATTGGTTTAAACATATTTTATTTCACATAATAAAAAATAACGACTTGAAATGTTAAATCAATTAAAAGAGAATACAATTCAGTTGTATTTGATCATCTTTGCTTAAAATGGGGGTAAATGGGATTTATCAGTCTGGGGGATCACGTGGTTTCAAAATGGCGCAACAGATGGAAAAACATCCCGATTCGAAGTAAGATTTTCTTTATATTTTCTTTATTACTTAACGCATTTTCATGTTATATAGCTGCAAAGTATGCAGAATTTTCTGCACTTTATTCCATAGCTTTGATTGTAGATGAATGTTCTTTAGACTTTTTGTTTAATCCGCCCCCATTTCCGAAATGTAACTTTTTGAGTCGGTTTCGTACACTGGAATGAAGAGGTTTACATGATTTTCGTCTTAAAATGTACTCATTTGCATCAGTTCTAGTCCAGCAACTTTGCTTTATAAACAAAAAAGTCATATCAACCACAATTTAAAAGTTACATGTGCTACAGTAAATATAATTAAGGAATTTCGAACATGATCTCGCACATTTGCGGCGCGAAAATAGATCTCGCGCACTTGTTCGTTTGTATTTTTTTTGTGCGCTCATATGCGATTTACTCATACATTTCTGGTAATTTTAGGTGCCAGTGGTAGTTTCTTTGTGGCGTACAAACAGCACACTGGTAACATTATGGGTAAGGTTTTTTCTCAATGCTTTACTTACTATTTCAACTATTTATTTATAGTTTTCATTCATACCCGCACTGAGTAACAAAAAACAAAATCATTAACTAATCTATAGACATAGATACGTTATTGATGTCTATGACTAATCGTAGGATACAATACATTTCCGTTGATTTCTCTCGTCAATAAAACAATCACAAACAAACTCGCTTTATACCAAACACATTTCCTTATTTCATAATTAGCCGTCAATAAAACACACAATAGAAGTGCGCAGTTTTGCTTATTGTCGACCGCCACAAAGATTCTTTACAACTGTGCCGATGTCAATCATATAATTATACGCCGCCTTTTAAATGTTCATGCTGCTCTCACACAGTGGCGAATATGGTGGCGAATGGGCTTACGAATGCAATTCGCCACCAATTCGCCATGATCACAAGGTGATCGCCAGACATTCGTAGGTGTTCGTAAGCATTCGCGATCGTTCATGGTGTGTTGCGAATATTAGGAACATGCTCCTAAAATTCGCCAGGAAAGCATATTCTCATTGCTTTCGCAACATTTTCGTAAGCAATCGCAAGCCATTCTTATTGATGGCAAGGCATTTGTAGTGATTGTAAGACATTTGTAGGGATTTGCTAGCATTCGTCATGCCCCAGGGTGGCAAATAAGTGACAAAGAGAAACATTGGCAATGGGTATGCAATTAGCCAAGCATGCGTTGTGTAGTCGTTTCATTCGTAAGGCGTTCACAAGCATTCGCAAGATTCGCAATGGCATTCGTAAGCATTCGTAACATGCGCAAAGAATTCGAAAAAAATTCGGCAAATTGATTGTTAAGTAATCGTAAGGTTCGTAAGAAATTCGCAAGGATTCGCAAGGATTCGTAAGAATTTTGGAAGCATTCATAAGGTCTCACTTTTTTCAGTATTTCTCCAGGCCAATCTTATCATTTTCGGCGAATTTGCCGCAAATTTCAAATTTTCATATTCGCAAGGATATTCTACACTGTGTGAGAGTGAGAGAGGCATTATCGCAGGAGAAATCATTTTCAAAGTACCTCGTTTTCAATCATATTCATAACCCCGCCCTTGCGCATTAGTTTGTAGCGATCGGCTCTTCGCCAATTTCCGTACTCGGTAAATGTTGCTCGGAAAGTATTGGGTGCCGCTCAATGGTTTTTGGCATCAAAATGATGAATTTGGTTCGGTTTTTGATTGTAGCTCTCCGCAAAATAGTGCTCTTCTTTATAATGTTGTATTGATGACAATATGGCAGATTTCTGAGCGATTTTGATCAGTTTCTTTATATTTAATGCTATGACAGACAAATGACACTTTTTAACAAAATAAATCCCAAAATATGTGTAGTTGAAATCAAGACGTTTCGGCCCCAAACAGTTCGTTCGTGCCTAAACAGTTCGTTCCATATAATAACTGACAGTTTCGAAGCATTTGTTGCGTTTTAAAATATACTTTAATATTACGGTTGATTTGAAGGGAAAAGAGGAAGTGATATTGGAATTATAATTCTATTATATTCTGGGAGTGATTGTTTACTGTTTTGTCAGTCGAGAGTGATATGTCAGCCGCATGCATATTATATCAGTAAAGCAATTAAAAAAACATTAAACAAAGAAAGATAAGATTCATAAAGTCCATACTGACAGCCATGGTACTTGATATATTGTTAAATTATGCTTATATGTTCTGCAAGTATATATTTGTTCTTCAATCCATAGATATTGGGGTACACCCATTGAGGGTTAGTTTATTGCAAGATATATATATTATACATATCATATAGATATTATACATATATCATCTAGTGAAAACATTCCAGATAGGGCAGATATCATATATTTAATATAAAAAATATGAAAAGAGTTTATTAACACTACAACTATGTGATGAATGATTACATCAATTGTATTTATTTTATAAGGGGTATATCAGTCTTTTCTAGAAGCATCAAACATTTGTAAATGTTCTAATTCATGATAAAAATGTCAAATCACACAAAATATGGTGTTAGCAAAAGGACAAATTCTACTCAGAGCTACCCATACCCCCTATTTTGTTGATAACAAAAAATGATCACAAATGACGGAAAAAATATGAAAAAGAAATGTTTGCTTAAAGTTTGGTATGTTACCATCTTAAATCCTACATTATATCCATATCTACTAGAATGGCAAAAATGAAACAATTCTGTTGTCAAATAAAACTATGATTTAAAAAATAAAATGTTTGGACTTGAAAATGTCAAAACTTGCCCAGCCAATATCCTTAAGTTTGAATTGGTTATATAATTTGAATGGAAATGTCGTTAAATGTTTAAATTAACCTGGTGCATAACCTAGGATAGCACTAGTAATTCATAATAAGACTTCGCATTTTGTATATTTCACATTTCTTGTCTGTTTTTTTTCTTTTGATTTTTTTTTTTTTATGTATTTTGCCTAAATGTGAACAACAGTCAATATGAAAATATAAACATCACAATAATAAATATTAAACGTGAAAAAAGCTGCTGTATGATGTCTAAAATTTAGATATATATTTACATAATGGTTATAACCTTCCATTCTTGGCATTGATCTCAGCTCTCCGAAGCGCCCAGTGAAAT
This sequence comes from Cyrtodaria siliqua, assembly GCA_037043455.1. NCBI lineage: Eukaryota > Metazoa > Mollusca > Bivalvia > Adapedonta > Hiatellidae > Cyrtodaria > Cyrtodaria siliqua. The sequence continues at coordinate 123,308 of JAWPHD010005922.1, read as the reverse complement.
CTAGCTATTATTTTTCAACATTTCAATTAAAGAAAATCCCAGTTTAAATGATAATAAATACAAAAACAGTCGCGAAAGAAAAGAATGTAGTTAGAAGAGTTTATGGATGTGTAAACATCTTGAAAATTGGTCCGCATCACGTTTCATCCTGGTATGCTTCAAACTGCAATAATGGTTAACGTCGTTGCTTTGTAAACCTTCGCCTCTCATCGCTGCGAGTTCGAATCCCACTGGGAGCTCAACTTGCAAGTGAGGAAGTGTCAATTTTTACCGATGGCGGGAGATGTACAGTACTGTTCTACCCAGGAAAAGTTGGTGGTCTGCCTCCACCACAAAAACTACCGTAATATATAACCTTACATGTGTTGAAAATGACGTAAAACACCATACAAACAAACAAACAAACAAACTGCGGCCTCGGTAGCTCAGTAGATAAGGCCTATGCTTTAGAGCTACAGACCTCATGTCTGATGGGAAATATCATGTCGATCCCTATGAGGTTGCTGTCCCAATATAATCTAATAATTTTTATGATGTGTTAACGGTAAAACTGTATTTCATTCATTTATTCAATCATTTTTTCAATTCATTCTTTCATTCTTTCATTCTTTCTTTCTTCGTCACAATGAACATATTTAATAATATGAAATAAGTATATTTTCTATTTACAGTATAAGCTATAATTATGTGATGAATAATTTTATCAAAAGTGTTTGTATGTACATCTATTAAAGAAAGTGTGCCAGGTTCCCAACCAGGAACCTGGATCTCTTTTTTTTCTTCAAAGGAAAGCATCATTCCTTATAGATAGGTGTCCAATGTACAAAAACTTGTCAAAATTATTTATAATTTAGATCACAGGTAAACATATTTTATTTCAAATATTAACATAATTATAATACACTTCCATTCTTGGCGTCGATCTCAGCTTAAAAGCATTGACTCAAAGCGCAAAAAAAACTTGTAGGTAATTCTTATAATTTCAGTTAAAGACTTAAGATAATTAGTATTAAATAGTTTAACTTCTGTGAAAGAAAAAATGGAAAATGTAGCTGGAAGATTTTATGGATGTGAAAACCATGATACATGATATGTTCATCATTTGTATACTTGAAACTGCAATCTATCGTGACCGATGCATGTCGACCGATCCTTGGCATCTCCTTCCACATGTGTTTAGATTATCCTGCTTAATCACACTATGCAACATGTTTAATACAAAAATATTTACTCATTTCATCCGAGGTTGCTTTTCAAATATAACCTAATATGATGTATCAACGGGACGTAAAACCTCATTTCATTCATTCATAATTGCAATGAACACATGTACATGTATAATAATATGAAATGAGTAACACTATAACTATGTGAATAATTTAGGCAAATGTTTGTATGTACAGTTTTGTATGTACAGCTCAGTAAATGTGCCAGGTCTCTGCCAGGAATCGAACCTGGATCTCTTTTCTTGAAAGAAAAACATGCTACCTTACACTACAGAGATGCATCCCAACAACACAACTGAGTGTACAAAAATTAGCCAAAATTACAAGTAACTTGAAGAACCAAATATCTTGAAGAACCTAATATAACCCACCAAATAACAGCAACATTACACTACAAAGCTGTTTATTAAAACTCTATCCAGGTGTTCAGGGCATATAAAAATGTATATATGCGGACAGGAAGACCATCACAGGTCACCCGAGTGGTCCAGCCTATGTGATTGGTTCAAAAGCTCACATGAGTTATTGTAAATTGTTACTATGTTATGTTATTATGTACCTTGTCGATTGCAGATTCTTATTTGTGCACCTCTTTACATGTGAATATACATATCTCACTGCTAGGTGGGCTGGCGTGGCTCAGTGGATAGCGCGGTGGACTTGAAACCGGAGGATCCGGTATCAACCCTCACATGTTTCTTCGGTTCTTGGGCAAGAAACTTTCCCTTAGCGCGTATGTCTGAAAGGGATGTAAACAGGGCGGTCTTGTGTATCGAGTATATTCTCCGATCATCTATCCTAGAGTAGCTGCAAATTAAACCAACACAGAAATCTAATAATTAGGCCAAAAATAAAAATAGATGTTTCCGATGACCCTACAACTTTTTATGCAAATATAAATGTTTTTGTGTTTTATTTCCAGTTTGTTCTGAACGATGATTTATCACATAGCTTACATCATGGAAGTGAAACATAAAACCATTCTATATTTTCTGTATTCCACTGGGCACTGGTGGTATAACTATGCAAATTATTACCGAATTACACAGCAAAAGTGTAAAATATTTAGGTATTAAAGTCATATGATTTGCCTGGAATTTCATATGATACTTTCAGAGTTAAAATATTTTTTTTCCTGTAAGCAATACGACGTTAATAAACTATTAAACTAATTAGTAAAATGCATATTGAACAATGGTCTTCTGGTTTAAAGTGTCCTATAATTTGTACATTAATGCATAATTTAACTGTGGCGGCCTTTTATCGAGGTTAACTGACAACATCACAGAAACTTTCATGTTGTATCGTCAACTTGTATGTGTTTTTTGTGATAAATAAAACCTCACAATATCTTGCTAAAAAAAAGCAACAAAAAAATACCTACCGACCTACCCTATTTTTTTTAGAGTATGCAATAGGAAACACATCTATTTTTCTTTTTGGCCTTAGTAAGAGTAGGGCAGGTTCCCAGATTCAGATTCAGCTCTAAATAGCATATATTGTAAGGTGTTCATCAGCTTAGTAAGCACTGCTCCTTAAATACTTTATGATACACACACTTGCACTCACAGGGTGGGGTATCATATACCCCTACAACTATATACCTATAATACAAACCGTATATATTATATACATATATATAAACAGGGCCTTCCCCAGGAATGTTTTAAGAAGTAGGGGCATAAGTACGGACGACAAACTGGGGGATGGACCGATGAAAAGAAGAGAATCGGCATATATCTAGTATCATAAGAAATTGAATGGAAAAAGATATTTAAACTATCATTTTACTGTGAATTTATTATTTTATTTCATCTATTAATTCAGAAAAAAAAATTCTTTTAACGCCATCGATAATCCAATTGATCTGACATGCATGCTGGTAAAGCTGCAATCTTCTAGTTTTCCAATTACAATTAACCAATTATCAAACAATAATTGACTGATCCCATTACGATATTATAAAAGGATAGAGAGAAGAAGAGATCTTACCCGTGAAGGTGTGCAACAGTATAGAGGGACAGAGATAGTTATAGTATATGTATTTTTACTTAACTGTATGCATATACTAGTAAGAGAATATATTCTTAGGTCACTGATATACTTTATCACTATCTCTTCTTTTCTTTATCCGTCCATACTATCGTAATGGAAGCGTGTGGATTTTATTACTCATTCAAATTACCTGCCATTATAAACCAAACCTCCAATATACCGTCACGGCGAACAAATCAAGCCACGATCCTTTAAATTTCCAATCACAAGAGACCTATTATATAATAGTCTTTTTGGTTCTAAGGATTATATTCCCTCCACCTTTTAACCATTAGAACATCCTACAGGTACAGGTATAATACAGAGTCTGGAATAACTTAAGTAATTAACCAATATTAATCCAATAATATAGCATTATGGGTGCGAACAAATCAGTATGCAAACAGTGCCAAACTTGAGCGTCTATTTGTGTATTTGACTGACAAAAATGCCTAGCATGTACACAGTAAGCGTGTAGTCCAGTTTGGCAGCTACTGACCTAGTTATCGATCGATATTAATTACCTGATGTGCAGTTAATTTCCACGACTGCATAAACACTAATAATAACTAGATGGGTGTGCGCCTGCCAGAGCTTTGTCAGTATAACAAGTTTTTTTGGACCCAGATAAATGACCTTGACAAACTGGCCTTACTAAGTTTTCGTGAAGAAAAGAATTAGTATTTGACCCATAAAATGACCTTCAGTGTGCCCTTGACCTTTATATTTTAGTATAGCCATGTCGATGTTGTCATGACAAATACATATTGAAAGATTGATGAAGAAATATCAAGAAATAAGAAAGTTATAACCAACGTTAAGATTTTTGTGAAGAAAATGAGTATTTAACCCATATAATGACCTTCAGTGTGACCTTGACCTTTATATTTTAGTATGGTCATGTCGATGTTGTCATGATGAGTATATATTGAAAGTCTGATGAAGCAATATCAAGAAATGAGAAAGATATAACCAACGTTAAGTTTTTGTGAAGAAAATGAGTATTTAACCCATATAATGACCTTCAGTGTGACTTGACCTTTGTATTTTAGTATGGTCATGTTGATGTTGTCATGATGAGTATATATTGAAAGTTTGATGAAGCAATATCAAGAAATGAGAAAGTTATAACCAACATTAAGTTTTTGGGAAGAAAATGAGTATTTAACCCATATAATGACCTTCAGTGTTACCTTGACCTCTATATTTTAGTATGGTTATGTCGATTTTGTCATGATGAGTATATCTTGAAAGTTTGATGAAGAAATTTCCAGAAATGAAAAAGTTATAACCAACGTTAAGTTTTCGTGAAGATAAAAATGAGTATTTAACCCACCTTTATATTTTAGTATGATCATGTCGATGTCATGATGAGTAAATATTGAAAGTTTGATGAAGAAATATCAGGAAATGAGAAAGTTATAGTCAACGGTAAGATTTCGTGAAGGATTTTTTTAACCCATATAATGACCTTCAGTGTGACCTTGACCTTCATATTTTAGTATAGTCATGTCGATGTTGTCATGATGAGTATATATTGAAAGTTTGGTGAAGAAATATCAAGAAATGAGAAAGTAATAGCCAACGTTAAGTTTTCGTGAGGGACTGACGGACAGACCGACGACAAAGTGATCCCTATGTATTGCATTTTTCTTCGAAGAGGCGACACAATAAAAAATAGGATGTCAACACTTTATTGAATACAAGAGAATAATCTTTCACATTTGAAGGCGTCAAGCTATTGGATTTTACGATCTCGGATTAAACAACAAATCACGTCATGTCTGTTCAGGGGTGTCATTAACCTTTCAAGTAAACAGCCCAGAGAGCAGAGCAGCCGGGTATTTTGATAAATAGTTATTATAATTGTATTATATACTAGCTATATAGTAACCGTAATCATAGTAGTCGGTAATCTGAGACTTCTCTGATCTTACCAGCCCTTTTTACGATTCTGATATTTCATCTGGCTGTGAAAGCTGAAGAAAAAAAGAAGGCTTTTAGGGTCAGAGAAGGCTCGGATTAAGTAGCCGTGTAGACCAGTCAAAGTAGCATGGGTAAATCTCCGCCTGCCACCTCTTAATAACACCCCTGCTGTTTCAAAAGTTAAGGGATCGCAGTGCCGTTATGCAATAAATGGCTGGTGAAGGTCCTGTATGAAGGGGTGGGGTGTATGAATACTATGATACCACACCGTGTGCTAGTTTTAATATTAGATGAAGATGTCAAGCTATTATAAATTAAGGAACGTCCACGTTTGACGGGAATACCATGTTGTTTACCTCAGTATGAATAAATTAGTATGTCAGGAACATAAATTAGCTAATTATATACCTGTTGTAAGTGATTTGCTTCTAAGGTACTTCTCGATTGTCTTCCTGGGTAGAACCAGTACTCAGTTCTCTCACCAAAGTCATTTCACCTATGACGTTTTATGAGATTTGCTTCAGGGGGAGAGGAGTTATGAAGCGGACAAGGTTTTTCATTATCGGAGCCTGGTGACCTTGACCTTTGACCTACTAACCTTCAAATCAATAGGGGTCATTCTCTCAACACAGGCAGTTCACCTTTGAAGTTTCATGAGATTTGCTTTAGGGGGAGAGGAGTTATGGAGCGGAGAAGATTTTTTATTATCGGGGTCCGGTGACCTCGATCTTTGACCTACTGACCTCAAAATCAATAGTGGTCATCCTCTCATCACTGGTAGTCCACCCATGAAGTTTTATGAGATTTGATTCAGGGAGAGAGGAGTTATGGAGTGGACAAGGTTGCGTCTACAGACAGACAGACAGAAAGACGGACAGGCTGAAACCAGTATACTCACCTAAACTTCGTTTTAATAGCGGGGAAATAAATACGATAATGCATGTACATGCTACAGGTTGGAGACCTAAAGATATCATAACAAATATGATAATACATGTACATGATACTGGTTGGAGACCTACAGATATTGTAACAAATATGATAACATGTACATTTTATTGGTGGGAGACCTGGGGATATGATATAAACAAATATGATCATACATGTACATGATACTGGTTGGAGACCTAGAGATATCGTAACAAATATGATAATATGTACATGATACCGGTGGAAGACCTGGATATATGATAACAAATATGATCATACTGTACATGATACGGAAAGACCTGGAGAATGATAATACATAGTAGTTAAGGTATTGTTTACAATTCTACAGAACTGCTAATGGAAAAATATTTTCTTGTTTATATATTCATTGTTATTGTGCAAAGTTTTGACTCAAATATTCACATTTACAGAGATGCTATGATCATGTTTTAAGTGTGCTTTTTATCATATTTGAATTGACTGTACATCAGCATTTGGACAAAAGTATCTGAAGGGAGGCTGTTGTATGAGCTCACCTGGAGTGTACTGAGGAACATTCTCTACAACTACAGGGTCTACAACTCATGTGCTTGTTACACAATATTTTTACCCCAGAATCTAACATGTCTAATATATGTTTGTCTGTGTGTTTTGTTAACGGATGTGTTTTGTTCCACCAATTTACAAAGTGCATGTGTATTAGATTGTCTGTATAAATGCTTTAACTTGTATTTATTATAAATATACCTGTTTTACAACAAGTCCTGACTAATATCTAAAAGCATAATACAAAATGTTGATGACATCTATGGTAGTTATACAATAGTGTTGTATGTTATATTAAACTAATGTTAAACATATAAATTGGGAAAAAACATAGTAAAAGAAATGCAATGTTAGCAGAACAAAATATCAACATCAAAATTTATCAAGAGTAAGTATGTGTCTTCAAACTGCACTAAAATGTTGACCCTTTTACGACACTTACCGTCAAAGTCACTACACCTCATCCTGGACACAGACGGTGCGTCCCCATACCTAACCCCAACATGTGTAACAACGGAGATGGAGCTAAGGGAGTCGGTTGGCGTGGGGTTTGTACTGTCTACAAGACCATTCTCTAGCGTTGGGCCTCTACTATCGGGGCTCTGTCTTCTTTCTGCAACGTAATATACAAATATATAATTTCAGCATTATCTTTCGAATGTATTTATCATAAATGATCTCAGTACTTCCAAATTTACCATGAGTTACATAAAGTGGTGTCATGATGACAAGCCTGTATTTATAAAGAATATGTTATATAACATATTTGTCTGTGATTTGTATAGGAAATACTGGGAATAGAAAAGCTATATCTACTCGTTTGCTCTACTGTGAAATATCTCCCACTGGGAGATATTTCACAGTACGGAACATTGCTCGGCCTTTTTGCTCAGATTCAGCCACTAGGAAATACCGATTAGGGAAATAACGAAGAGTTCCAGTTCCACTGGTTTTGTTTGTCTGACGTAACGTCGTCTTGGCGGTCTAGTGCAAACTGGTGTAAAAAGGCTTGCATCATTAAAAATATTAATAAAATATCATTTTAAATTATGTAATATATAGTTTAATAACCAGTGCTTTTGAGATACTGAAAATATTTCCCTCGGTAGAGAAATGGCCGCGATATCCGCACTCGTTCTTATATCGGGGCCATTTCTCTACCTCGGGAGATATTTCCCGTATCTCAAAAACACTGGTTATTAAACTCTATATAATAACTTTCTGCAAAAAAGTTGAATCTTACCTTTTCTTATTGGAGAGCCAGACCTTGACCTTCTTGGAGACATTGAACCTAGAGATCTTGACCTTGATCCAATGGGAGACTTTGACCTTAGACTTCCCGACCTTGATCTAACTGGCGACCTTGTCCTTTTTCTTGGTGATCGAGAACGGGATCTAAATCTAGGGGACACTGAATGCCTTAACGGTGACCGCACCCTTGGTGATCTAGCGCTCACTTCTCTTCTTGGTGATCTTGGAAGCACACTGCCACCAGGCGACCTTGACCTAATTCTTTCTCTTGACCTACTCCTAGACCATGACCTCCTAGAAGGCGTCCTAGATCGACTTCTACTCCATGACCTTGACCATGATCGACCTCTACCTCGTCCTCCTGGTCTGGGGCTGCGAGATCGCTGTATGGGTCTGAATGGAGACCTCTTCCTGTAAGGTGACCTTGATCTTGATCTCATCTTGCTAGGGCCTCTAAATCGACCAGTACTAGTGGACCTCCTACGAGTGAACCCTCTACCAAAAAGGTGCCTATCATCGTATCTCCTTCTCCTTTCATCTCTACAATTGAAATATCAGTTCATATCAAATTAATATATGTATACCATTAAAACCCAACAAAAATCTTTTAAATAAAAGAAATGCAGAAATTCCAAAAATTGGAAACTGTTCTTTTTGCTAAAAGGAGCTTTCCTAATTCATTAAGCATTATGAAAGGCTGCATAAATAATAGTGCAATACGCTCCTGCTATTATTATAGCAGCAGCTGTATTGCGATACAATGGCTTTTTGTTTACATTTTCAACATGTTAATTAACCATCTACTCGTTCAGTTGGGTTTCCATACAGTTCTGCACATTCCCAGGATACAAGATCTAGTTTTTGAACATACTGCTTCTGTATTCATATTGATTAAACAAGTGTGCTATAGCAAAACAGGGTAACAGTCAGCTTTATAACAACGTACATTCATCTGGGACTAACATGTACACGTAAAACTGACTAATCTAAATAGACACCCATGCGATCAAAACAAGTAATAAACAATATTTAATATTAATTACCAATGTGGTACTACTGATGCTCATTGTGGAATATATATTTCTGAGGATTTTGAAAAACAACAGACCAGAAATTAAATCATGATGAAGATTAACACAGGGTAAACAGGAGCATCAAGAATTGCAGGGCAATCCATAGTCCCCCACCGGCCCAGATAAACATTTTACAGACATTTTCTATGATGGAGGTCAAAGATCAATGTCAAGGTCACAATGACCTTATTTTGATACGCGACACACCGCTATCCCATGATGTATTCACATACCAAGTTTGGTATCTCTAAGTGTTATAGTATTGAAAATACGGTCCGTACAAGCATTTTCTATGACAGGTCACGGGTCAAGATCACAAAGACATTATTTTGGTACGCGACACACCGCTATCCCAAGATGTATTCACATACCAAGTTTGGTATCTCTAAGTGTTATAGTATTGAAAATACGGTCCGGACAAGAATTTCTATGACAGAGGTCACAGGTCAAGGTCATAATGACCTTATTTAGGTACGCGACACACCGCTATCACAAGATGTATTCTCATACCAAGTTTGGTATCTCTAAGTGTTATAGTATTGAAAACACGGTCCAGACAAGCATTTTCTATGACAGAGGTCACATGTCAATGTCACAGTGACCTTATTTTGGTACGCGACACACCGCTATCCCAAGATGTATTCACATACCAAGTTTGGTATCTCTAAGTGTTATAGTATTGAAAATACGATCCGGACAAGCATTTTCTATAACAGAGGTTACAGGTCAAGGTCACAATGACCTTGTTTGGTACGCGACACACCGCTATGCCAAGATGTATTCACATACCAAGTTTGGTATCTCTAAGTGTTATAATATTGAAAATACGGTCCGAACAAGCATTTCCTAGGACAGAGATCACAGGTCAGGGTCATAGTGACCTTATTTTGGTATGCGACACACCACTATCCCAAGATGTATCCACATACCAAGTCTGGTATCTCAAAGTCTTATAGTACTGAAAAAATGGCCCGCACAAGCATTTTCGGATCATTTTCTATGACAGAGGTCACAGGTCAAGGTCACTTTGACCTTATTTTGGTATGCGACACACCACTATCCCAAGATGTATTCAAATATCAAGTTTGGTATCTCTAAGTGTTATAGTATTAAAAATACGGTCCGGACAAGCATTTTCTATGGCAAAGGTCACAGTGACAGTGTCCCATTGACACCGCTATCCCAAGATGTATCCACATAGCAAGTTTGTTATCTGAAAGTCTTATAGTATTGAAAATATGGCCCGGACAAACATTTCGGAAGGACGGACGGGGTGCAAAAACCTATAGCCCCCCGGAACCGGTGGGGGACTAAAAACAAGAGGTCAATGACCTTGAAGCTCTACTGATTGATTTTGATAGCTAGATCAGCATTCCTGTGAAGTTTCATAAACATCATTCAAGTAGTTTCAGAGGAGTAGTCGCTACAAGTTGAGATTTTTACTATATAACTCTAGGTAAACAAAGATGGCCACTGGCGGCCATATTTATTGTCGAATCAAAATAACAAGGATCAACATCATGTCATGCTGATCATTTTAGAAAAAAGTCCCGTATCAATATCACTTACAGTTTTTAGGAAGTAGTCTAAAAAATATTATTCTATTTTTAGCCGTGGCGGCCGTCTTGAATTTCCAGCCAGCCTGACATTTTTCTAGAATCAACTAGACATCAAGAGCAACATTTCTGTGAAGTTTCATGAACATCTGTCAAGCAGTTTCAGAGGAGTAGTCGATTTTACTATAAAATTCTATGTAAACAAAGATGGCCACTGGCACCCATGTTTAAAGTCGAATCAAAATAATGTTCGATTAGGATCAACATCATGTCATGCTGATCATTTTAGAAAAAGTCCCATATCAATATCACTTATAGTTTTCAAGAAGTAGTCGCTACCAACTTATATTTAACAAGAGGTCAATGACCTTGAAGCTCTACTGATTGATTTTGATTTCAGGAAGTAGTCGCTTCAAACTGTTTTTTTGAAAATCTATTTTTAGCCGTGGTGGCCATCTTGAATTTTCGGCCGACCTGAAATTTTGCTAGGATCAATTAGACATCAAGAGCAACATTCGTGTGAAGTTTCATGAAAATCCGTCAAGTAGTTTCAGAGGAGTAGTCGCTACAAGTTATCATTATATATGTCTATGTTAACAAAGATGGCCACTGGCAGCCATGTTTAACGTCGAATCAAAATAATGTTCGACTCGGATAACCATCATGTCATGCTGATAATTTTAGAAAAAGTCCCATATCAATATCTCTTATAGTTTTCAAGAAGTAGTCGCTACAATCTTATTTTTTAAAAATCTATTTTTAGCCGTGGCGGCCATCTTGAGTTGCTGGTCGACCTGAAATTTGCTAGGATCAATAAGACATCAAGAGCAACAATCCTATGAAGTTTCATGAAAATCCGTCAAGTAGTTTCAGAGGAGTAGTCGCTACAAGTTTTCATTATATAACTCTATATACAAAGATGGTCGCTGAAAGCCATGTTTAACGTCGAATCAAAACGATTTTCGACAAGGACCAACATCATGTCATGCTGATCATTTTAAAAAAAGTCCCATATCAATATCTCTTATAGTTTTCAAGAAGTAGTCGCTACAAACTTATTTTTTAAAAATCTATTTTTAGCCGTGGCGGCCATCTTGAATTACTGGCCGACCTGAAATTTTGCTAGGATCAATAAGACATCAAGAGCAACAATCCTGTGAAGTTTCATGAAAATCCGTCAAGTAGTTTCAGAGGAGTAGTCGCTACAAGTTTTCATTATATAACTCTATATACAAAGATGGCCGCTGAAAGCCATGTTTAACGTCGAATCAAAACGATTTTCGACAAAGACCAACATCATGTCATGCTGATCATTTTAGAAAAAGTCCCATAGCAATATCCCTTAGAGTTTTCAAGAAGTAGTCGCTACAAACTTGTTTTTTAAAAACCTATTTTTAGATTTGGCGGCCATCTTGGATTTCACATCTACATGAATTTTTGCTAGGATCAACTAGACTTCATGGGCAACATTTCTGTAAAGTTTCATGAAAATCCATTCGGTAGTTTCAGAGGAGTAGTCGCTACAAAAAAAAGTTTACGGACAGACAGACGGACGGACAGACGGACAGACAGACGACGGACGCCGCAACACGGCATAAGCTCTGCTGATCTCTGATCAGTAGAGCTAAAAATCTATTTTTAGCTGTGGCGGCCATCTTGAATTTCTGGCCGACATGAAATTCTGCTAGGATCAATAAGACAACATGAGCAACATTCCTGTAAAGTTTCATAAAATCTGCCAAGTAGTTTCAGAGGAGTAGTCGCTACAAGTTTTTACTATATAACTCTATGTAAACAAAGATGGCCACTGGCACCCATGTTTAACGTCGAATCAAAACGATTTTTGACAAGGACCAACATCATGTCCTGCTGATCATTTTAGAAAAAGTCCCATATCAATATCACTTATAGTTTTCAAGAAGTAGTCGCTACAAACTTGTATTTTAAATATCTATTTTTAGCATTGGCGGCCATCTTGGAATTCACATGAACATGAATTTTTGCTAGGATCAACTACATTTCATGGGCAACATTTCTGTAAAGTTTCATGAATATCCATCTAGTAATTTCAGAGGAGTAGTCGCTACAAATAAAAGTTTACAGACAGACAGACGGACGGACGGACGACGGACGCCGCACCACGGCATAAGCTCTGCTGATCTCTGATCAGTCTAGCTAAAACACAGCCGAGGAAATACACTTTGTTCAGCACAGTTTCCTTAGGCCAAAACTACAATTTGTTCAGCACATCACATAAGGCCAAGAAGAACAAGAGGTCAATGAACTTAAAGCTTTACTGATAGGTTTTTGATAGGTAGATCAGCATTCCTGTGAAGTTTCATGAAAATCCGTCAAGTAGTTTCAGAGGAGTAGTCGCTACAAGTTTTCATTATATAACTCTATGTAAACAAAGATGGCCGCTGGCAGCCATGTTTAACGTCAAATCAAAACACTTTTTGACCAGGATCAACATCATCTCATACTGATAATTTTAGAAAAAGTCCCATATCAATATCACTTATAGTTTTCAAGAAGTAGTCGCTACAAACTTGTATTTTGAAAATATATTTTTAGCCATGGCAGCCATCTTGAAATTCCGGCCGACCTGAAATTTTGCTAGGATCAATTAGACATCAAGAGCAACATTCCTGTGAAGGTTCATGAAAATCCGTCGGGTAGTTACAGAGAAGTAGTCGCTACAATTTTTTACTAGATAACTCTTATATAAACAAAGATGGCCGCTGACAGCCATGTTTAACATAGAATCAAAACGATTTTCGACAAGGACCAACATCATGTCATGCTGATCATTTTAGCAAAAGTCCCATATCAATATCACTTATAGTTTTCAAGAAGTAATCGCTAGAAACTTGTATTTTGAAAATCTTTTATTAGCCATGGCAGCCATCTTGAATTTCCGGCCGACCTGAAATTTTGCTAGGATCAATTAGATATCAAGAGCAACATTCCTGTGAAGTTTCATGAAAATTCGTCGGGCAGTTACAGAGTAGTAGCTACAATAGTGTACTAGATAACTCTTATATAAACAAAGATGGCCGCTGACAGCCATGTTTAACATCGAATCAAAACGATTTTCGTCAAGGACCAACATCATGTCATGCTGATCATTTTAGAAAAAGTCCCATATCAATATCACTTATAGTTTTCAAGAAGCAGTCACTACAATCTTCTTTTTTGACAAGCTATTTTTAGCCGTGGTGGCCATCTTGAATTTCCGGCCAACCTGAAGTTTTGCAAGGATCAATTAAACATAAAGAGCAACATTCGTGTGAAGTTTCATGAAAATCAATCGAGTAGTTTCAGAGGAGTAGTCGCTACAAGTTTTCATTATAGAACTCCATGTAAACAAAGATTGCCGCTGGCAGCCATGTTTAACGTCGAATCAAAACGATTTTCGACAAGAACCAACATCATATCATATTGATCATTTTAGAAAAAGTCCCATATCAATATCACTTAAGAGTTTTCAAGAAGTAGTCGCTACACACTTGTTTTTTAAAAATCTATTTTTAGATTTGGTGGCCATCTTGGATTTCACATCAATATGATTTTTTGCTAGAATCAACTAGATTTCATGGGCAACATTTCTGTAAAGTTTCATGAAAATCCATTCAGTAGTTTCAGAGTATTCGCTACAAAAAATAGTTTACGGACGGACGGACACCACACCACGGCATAAGCTCTGCTGATCTCTGATCAGTAGAGATAAGAATAGGTGCGTTTCCTATTGCATGCTCCAAACAATTAGGGTAGGTCAGTAGGCATTTTCTTTCTTTTTCATCTTTCTCATATGGCTTAAAATATTTTACACTTGCTGTGCAATTCGGTAATAATTTGCCTAGTTATACCACAAGTGCCCAGTGGATTACAGAATATGTAGAATGGTGTCAGAGCACAAGCACCATCGTAATAACGCATTAAATTTTACAAAAAATGCATTAAAAAAAATAATTAAGTGTAAAAAAACGCATTGCAAAATCGACGAAACGCATTTAGGACAGTATTCCCGCGTAAAGAATACCACTCGAGTCAAATCGAATGCGCCGATTCATGATTAACAGACGCTTATAAAAACAAGTTGCGACTGGTTTCCTAACGTAATTTAGCGCAGTCACATGATTCAATAAACAATCAGGGTACCATGCGTCAGCAACAGTCATTATCGGGAGATGCTTGAACAAAACAACATATGGCTTCTCATCGTCTTTTCAAAGCAAAACCTGGACGTTTTAAGAAACAAGACAGCGGTACATCGGCATCAGGTGTATGCATTGAAAGAAAGATTAGTAGTATATGGGCAAATGAGGGATCAACTAACTTTCAGAAAAACACTATTGAACGTCACTTTTGTTCCACTGATCACAAGAGGGCTCGAGACAGAGCTGATGAAAGATAACAAATCATGTGATCAAAGTACTAAAGGTATTGAAAGTACTCCGGAATGTAGTGGAGTCTCAGAGGATGATATAAAACTATTTCGCACAGTTTTTTATGTGACAAAAGAGGAGTTGCCATCCGACAATGTCAATAGTTTGCTTGAGTTGCAAAGCCTGAATGGTATTAGTATCAAATATAAGAACTTAAGTTGGGATACCATCACTGATGTTCAGTCCTGTGTAAGTAGTGTTATACAGAAGTATATGAGAAGAAATGAGAGGAACCACTGAATGAAAGAGGAAAATAGCTTCAAAATGGTAAGAGAACTGTAAAAAAATTTGATATATAAAAGACTCATTGAGTGTATAAAATAATCTTTGAGTTTAAATTCAAGGGGTAAAATACTCTTTGCGCTAAAAGCTTATCTGGAGCTCTGTGGTGTTATGTTTCACTTACATGATCACTAATGTAAGTTATGTGATAAATCATCGTTCAGAACAAATTAAAAAAATAAAATAAACAACATTTTGCTTTTTTTTTTCATTTCGGCATAAACATTTTTAGAGTCAGCCCTTTAACCAGAAACACATCTATTTTACTTTTTGGCCAAACGGTTCAAGCAGGAATGTATCTAGATTTTGTTTAGGACATTTGTGGGTATCGCACAACTATACAACTATATGATATTGCACAACTATATGATATCGGCCCAGACCGGCGTAACCTACTAGGTATATAAAGTTTACATATTCTCTAGATCTGAATCTTGGGGAGGGAGACCTCCTCCTTCTCTCTGCAGGTGGTATGTCCTCTTTTATTTCCTGCAAAGTAAAGGTGTTATTATATACTTTATCATGCAGAAATGCACTTTTCTGCCTAATAAAGGGTGACCTAATCAATTTTGCTTTATTAGGTACTGACCAATAAAGCAAATCAATGCAGAATCCCTCGGCGTTTATTGTACGTAACGTTATCTGACGTCATGCACGTAACGAAGCCATACATAAAATGTGGATAATCTACATGATAAATAGAATATTATGTCAGTGTCTTTTACTATCAAGTATATTAGGCTCGGCACGAAAACAAAAAATGGCTCGGTAGAGCCTCGCCTATTAAACTTGATAGTAAAAGGCACTGACATAATATTCTGTATTTATATACCAGTGATACACCTACCAAAACTCACCTACATGTACCACTGACTACATTAGTACATCCCTTAGGACCAAAACATTAACATTGTAAGGTAACAAAATTATTGATGCCATTGAAGTTTTCTAGCTTTGTAAAGAAGGGTGTGGCCTGGAAGGCATCTTATACAAATATTATTTGTTTTATTAAAATTCATAAAACCTAACTTGTTAGACTGCGGCCACTTGCACCGATGGCCACTATTATGATATCCACCTCAAATTATGCATAAAGGAACAAGAGGCCATCTGGACTTTGCTGGAAGAGTGACGGATGTTGTTGTCATGTAAAAATAACTATGTACGATGTTCATGTAAATGTTTTGAAAGCTATGTGGCTGTTATTGCGGTAGAAACAAATCAGGTCTGGTCAAGGTCAGTCTCAGACGTACTGATGGTAGGAACGTGTTTCTGTCATGTAAAAAAAAGGTGTATACAAAGTTTGACAGCTGTATGGCTTTTGATATATATGAGTAATTGACCTACATGCAAAATCAAATTCTGAATGTATTAAAATTCATCAAAGTGCAAAGGAAAGCGAATACTGGTGAACTTCTAACGCTTTTAAATTTGTAATAGTCAAATGAGAATGTCTATATAAAGGCTATACAAATTCCTCTTTTTTCATATATTTTGAAATGGAGTTCATTTAATGTCAAGTACTGTATGTTTTATTTATCAACCTAAATTACTCAGGTCGTTTGTTAAGGAAAGAGTACCTCATCCTTTGTAACATCTAACTTTGCTGAAGATGTGGATGTGACTAGGTGATGACCAGTAGTGGCTGTGGGGGCGACGACAGGCTCGTCTAAAGATGGATCTAGTGGTATCACATTCTCATCATCGGTGGGAGTTGTAACAGGTTTGGGCTCCTCCTCTTTGACATACGGCTTGTCGTCTAGCACTTGAAATAATGTCTCCACAAAGGGTTTGGTTTCTAAAAAAAAATCCAATAAACTGATGCTGAATGTCTTAACAATTATGGCAGAAGTGGCGGTATTAAAAGCATGTAAATGCCCCGGGGATTTTAAGTAAAAATAAGATGCTTATTACATTTACTAATAAGTACTGCTTTCATGTGTTTAAATATTTTCCTTTTTTTTTAATTTTACTAAAATAATAGAGTAATACAATTGTTTTATTAAACTTTGTGGCTCAAATTTAGCACTCGCAAAGTTCTCGCATTTTGCGAGTTTTGGATTTGAAAATGCGAGTTGAAATTGTAACAGCTGGCAAAATTTTGCGAGTTGCTTTCAAGTTAAGAAAATCCTGAAATGTAGGACTTTATGGGTTTCCAAGGATCAAATAATAACTTACAGGTGAAACAAATGCTTATCTGGTCGGATACAGGTACTCTGTCGTCATAAAATATTAAAGATTTCGGGAAAGCTCCCGAATTCCTATCCCAAATCGTCTTATCTGCTTCTCGCTAGTGCGCTCAATTTTGATTGGAAGTTTAACAATAGAGGTATAACGTGATATGTATTTCGGGGAAACCCCTTCCAAAATTAGTATATTTTCATCCATTGTAATCTTCTGAATCGTAGAACATCCATCAGCTATCTTAGTTTTAAAATAATATTTCAAACAAATATAATATTTGTAAGAATCATGCTTATAGCTAGGGGAAATATGCTGTGAAAAAACAACAACAGCATGATGATATTGAATGCAAATGGCAGACATTTTGTGTATAATCCGCGAATGTGAGTCGCAGGTAAAACGCGTGTATAACTCAATAGTTAATCGATTCCGAATTTATTTATTTGCAAAAAGTAAATTAAAGCATTTATGTACATTTTTGACTTTGTACGCTCGATTCTGATGAGAAAAACAAACTTCAAATCGACAACTTTCAATGCCAAAAGGACGTAAACGGAAACAATCGTTGCTAACTATACCACTATAAAAAAAATACGGTCGTGGGTAAAAATCATGGTCGGTTAGGTAACAGGAAACAAACTTTTTTTAGGTCCAATGGTTATCGGTGATATCGTCAGATGCTAATATGGTCGGAGAAAAAAACACGTTTTATTTTTGCAAAAGCTTTGGGAAAATAATGTAATGATGTCATCATAATGGCCGGTAGATTTCCAGTTTGGCGTTTAAATTTTATGCACTGGCCAAAGTTTGCAAGTACCTAAAAAAGTTAATTTCTACCCCTGAACTTACTCATACTCATATACTTAGAATAAAGGAGTTTGAAAAACTAATGTTACACTGAGACTTCACATACTTGTTTGTAAAAAGACCTCCAGCTGGTCCACACAGCTGTCCTTCAATTCAGACAGAGGTTTCTCTTTCTTCACCAAAGCAACAACATACTTAGCTAAGGCACTGGGGTCTGCCTCACAACTGAAAGAAATACAAAAATCTTTGTTATTTCTGACTGAATATATCAGTTGCTAAAATGGTATTCATCTGATGGTTTGGAAAGTGGCGGTAAATAATACATCAAACTGTGAATATGTATCACAATAGTGAGTGCACAATTGGCAATATTTCCTGATAACAAACTTTAAAGTTACACCTGGCAATCTTTAAGTCAAGCACTTAAATTACTTAAATATCATCTGGACTTTAACTACTTGCACATAATT
Organism: Cyrtodaria siliqua; assembly: GCA_037043455.1. Taxonomy (NCBI): domain Eukaryota; kingdom Metazoa; phylum Mollusca; class Bivalvia; order Adapedonta; family Hiatellidae; genus Cyrtodaria; species Cyrtodaria siliqua. The sequence goes on along the minus strand of JAWPHD010005922.1, from coordinate 104,575 downwards.
AAATAAAAATTTGAGTTTTAATTTTCTCTTCTTATTTTACCATAGGTATAAATGATTGGTGCAATATAATCAACAGTTAGTTATACCGGTATGCAAGAACAATTTGCTTTATACTATTCTTATTTATAAATAATTAATTTGAACGACTGAACAAATGCAAGTTATGTAAACACAAATGGGATGCCGTGAGTTAAAAAATCAAGATTGCCGTGTGTCCCTTCAATAACTTTTGCAATGGTACTCTCAACTTTGGATAATTTCAATACTTGTAATGTGCAAATTTAGGTATTTAACCAGTTAATATGTGCCATTATGTTGTTTAATTAATTAAGCTGTTTAACTAAACCCGCCAGAATAACTTAGGCCTAAAAAAAAAGTGTGTTTCTGGTTTAACCTGTCAAAAAGTTAGGGTAGGTAGGTAGGAAAAAGTGTTTTTTTTAGATATTTTTTATATATATATTGTTTGCATGCCATTTTAGTACTAAGGTAACTTCTTGATAACCTTTGCAAACAGTTTGGATCCAGATTAGATGTTTAACTACTCTGGCTAATAAAATTATCATTTGAATAAAAATATTTGTTGTTTGATTGTAATTTTTTTTTTTAAATAATTATTTTTTTTCCGCTAAAAATATTTATGGTCGGCGGTGAAAAAGAAGGGTCGGTCGGGAAACCGGAAACACATATATTTTTTGTTAGGCCTTACTCGTAATGACATTGGCATTTGGTAAAGTTACCTACAGTGATTCGTAACTAAATTGAATCTTACATTTTCTAGTCGTATAATGTACAAGTATTATGTAGTTTGAATAGGAGCTTCCAGAAGGGGCAACCTGATAGTGGATAGAGGCAGAAGTAAAGTTGGCCTGGCTGTACAGGGAGCTGGTGATGAAAGACAACGAAGATCAATCCCGATAAAACATTATCACACACCAACCCCTGAACACAGATCAGGGCTTTCCTTTATAGCCGGTAGGCGGGTGATTTACCCTTCTGCTTTGGTTAGCTGACCGGCTACTTTTAGCTGCTCTCAACACAACAACAAAAAGAAGTACTAGAAAATGCCCGCCTACTTTTGAAATTTTCCCTGTTACTTAAAAACAAAGTGAAACCTTGCTGTGCGCCGGGATCAAATGATCGATGAGACCAGCTAGGACATTTTATGAATGTCTTATCTTTGACGGAAATTCCAACCGACTGGCTGTTCTCCAGTCACATTGAATAATACTCTGTGGGAGTGCTCTCAAGCATATCATAACTGACAGGGTTTTCCTAGGTATTTTGGGAAAAAGGCCCCTAGATTGAATTGGGAATTTTTTTATTGACAAATTGCCAAAACTGGGAGATAAGTACATTATGAACAATTATCATTTAAATAGTGATTTAAACCTGTTAGAGTGGTATTAAACAACAATCAGTTACTGAATTTAGTGTGTGGAGTGACACCAACACAATAGAAAATATCTTTAAAACTTTTTTTTTTTTTTGTGCATTGGGAATTTTTTTCTTTAAATTGGGAAGTTTTTTTGCCATTGGGAAATAACGGCCCCTATATATAACGACCCCGTACACTCCTAGGAAAAGCCCTCATTGATAATATTTCAACGTGTTTAACTTGTATTTCATTTTTTTTATTGGACATATGTCTAAATGACACATATGTATTTTAACATGGCACATTAGAACCTCAAATGGCCCTTTTATACTCTAGCATATGGAGCCATTGGCACATACAGTTTATTGGCTATCCTACTCAACATGCTCAAGGCAACTCTACTCATCACATGCAGCGATTCATGGGACAGCAGTATGCCTGCCAGAGGGCAGCAGTATGCCTGCCAGAGTAACCTGGTGAGGTTGGCACTATATATTTGCATCATCGACATCAAGCTGGAGCAGTAGCAACACATCACACCACCCACACCAAGCAAAACAACTAGCACCGACAGACCAAGAGCATTTATAAATTCAATATAGATCAGACCGTCCGACCTTAATTGTGTAGTCTTCCTGTGGCATATTAGGTGAAAGGACCTAAAGCCTTTGAATTACACACAGATTAAAAATCACAACATAATTTGCTGGCTGCATGGTAGTGGAGTGGGAGGGGTAATTTTAGTGTTTTTTTCTTTTATTTTTAAAAATATAAAATATCATACTTACATTGGCGATAGCGATGACGTCAACCAGTCTTTCAGCTGTTCAACATTGTCGATAAGCATGTTGCGGCGAGTTTATTATCGTAGTTCGAGTCAAAATCGGGTATGCATATTGCAAGATGTTGACTTTCTGTCCGACGTGCAATTTCAGCGGTGGGTGGGGTATGAAAAGATAATTACCCTACTAGTAAATAAAAAATACCTGTGTTGTTCACGAGTTTACTTGTTCGATATTAAGACGTGCCTTACTATGACGTTGATTAATAGTAGTAGTGTGTATGTCTTATATCATAATTATTTGTGAAAAAAACAAATGTTTTGCCAGCACTTAAACAGTTTTCTTTTTTGCCTGTAGCAAAATTAGAAGTCTCGTGCAACGTCACGTGATCGTCTTTTCAGCATAACAGTTTTACGAAAAACACTATTTAAGGGATACATGTAACTAAAATAAATACTTTTATTTAATAAAAATCAATCAGATTTGCAGTTCAAATTGTAAACTTATTATAAAACTACATATTTGGACATGTTTTGATTTGCAAATCTCGTGGTAGTTTAAACGAGATGTAAACATATGGCGGACGACACGAAATTGTCAAATTGCTGAACAAAAACCTTTTTTATAATAAAATGGCTCCTAAATCGAAGCTAAACACACCAGAGTGGAACCAGTGCCTTATTTGTGATTGTATTATCAATGGTAGAGAACTGTCACAACACAAGGCTGAGTGTGAAACTAACCAACCTCTGTCACATGGACACATTGCTGGAAATGTGTTGAAAGGGATTGTCTCCCCTTGCCCAGAAGAGTCGGGTAAAACTAAAACTGATATTTTACGTCAGATTTGGCACATGTTAGGCCATATATTACGTTTGATTTGTTTGTGTTAGAGTAAGACCACCCTATTTTTCCTGGATAGAAGCATTACTGTATTACTTTTGAAATTCCTTTATGTTTTCTTTTGTTTATTTTTAAAATTATTAAAAAAGAAATGTAAATGCAAAATATTTTCTATTTCAGGGAAAAATATAAAAAGATAGAAAAAAAAATGTCGCGGTGCATAAAAACGATCGTTCCTTGTAAAAACTAGACCGCTACAGTTGTAAAACAAGTATAATGCAGGGCCGTCGTTTGACCGTTATTTCATCGATTTTTGACTGTTCATGTTTTTTTTTAGTCTCAATCCGCATGCAAGAACACCCCTTTACAAAGGAACCATCAGTGTCTATTCCGGATTCTGTGCACCAAGTGCACTGCATTTTACAAGTGGCTGTATCAGTATTGGGAACTAAAAAAAAAAAGAACCTTTCGTGAATAATTGTAATTTTCCGTTGCTCTATCGATCGGAACTCAGAATGTGGATTCCCGAGTGACGGAATCTAACGAGGCAGTTACGATTGGTTGCTCTATACGAAATAAAGAATTCGGCAAAATCCGATCAAAAACGAGGTCGTGATGTGTTGTGACCTTCCATAGAGAGATACAATTAATTGATAAATTCCTCGTAGCGTTTTAATATACCGGTGTCACAGTAATTTTCTCAACATCAATGAAAAAGCTTTTGACTTTTATACGTATATTGATAAATAGCTTTGCGCTTTCAGAAATTTTGCAACCAAAGTGGGAACACATGGTCCTGTTCCTAAATTAGTTGTCTCAGACAACCGCTAATTTCGCAGACTGTATATTTTTCCCCCTTTTCTTGTGAAAAATTCCCTCTTAAAAAAAAATAAAAATAAAAAATAAAAAATTATTAGACATTTTTAGCTCTACTGGCCAAGGGCCAGCAGAGCTTATGGGATGGTGTGTTGTCCGTCTTCCGTCGTCTGTCGTCCGTCGTCCGTCCGTCGTCCGTTAACTTTTCTTCAAACGATTTCTCCTCAGAAACCGCTTGGCTAATTTTGACCAAACTTCACGTGGATGATACTTAGGTGAATGCTTTTTAGATTTGTTAAAATTAGGTCAGCGCTACATCCAAGATGGCTGCCATTACCATATATAATCGAAACCTTAACAAATCTTCTTCTCCAGAACCGCTGGACAGATTTCGACAGTTCTTCTTTTAAAATGATCGCCAATGCCTAGACTATCAAGTTTGTTAAAATAAAGTCCCCGGAGTCAACACTGGCCGTGCCCCGGAGGTCCAAATTTGTATATTGAGGTTTTGCATGTTTTTCATATAGACATATAGGAAAAAACTTTAAAAAATCTTCATCTCTGAAACCACAAGGCACAGAGCTCTCATGTATTACATGTAGCATCAGCTTATGGTCCTCTACTAAGTTTGTTCAAATGGTGACCCTGGGGTCAAATTTGTCCCCGCCCCGGGGGTAACAGTTTTACATAGACTTATATAGGATTTTTTTTTTAAAAATCTTCTTCTCGGAATCTACAACGGCCAGAGGTTTGATATTTTGCATTTACTATAAGTTTATGGTCCTTTACCAAATTTGTTCAAATGGTGACCCTCTCGTCACATTTGACCCCGCCCCAAGGGTCACATGTTTTACATAGACATATTTAGGGAAAAATTTAAAAAATCTTCTTCTCTGAAACTGCAAGAGCCAGAGGTTTAATATTTTGCATTTGCTATAAGCTTATAATGGTCTTCTACCAAGTTTGTTCAAATAGTGACCTATTGGTCAAATTTGGCCCCACTCTGGGGGTCACAGTTTTACTTAGGCTTGTATAGGCGAAACCTTTTTTTTTAATTTTTAATTTGATATATTTTTTTTTTTTTTTTTTTTTTTTTAAATCTTTTCCCTTTTTTTTTTTAATTTTTTCACCTTTTTTTTTTTTGTTTGATTGATTTGATTTTTTTTGATTTTTTCACTTTTTTTTTCATTATCTTTTTAATTACTTGACACTTACTTTAAAATTTCTTGTCGACGCTACCCATCCTAAATGCCTTGTTGAATTTCGACGAAACTTGGCAGGAAGCATCGGTATGATGTCTAGTTGTGCATATCACGCTTTTATTCCAGTTCACTGACATTTTTATTTTAAAATTCTTGTCGGCGCTACTCCTCTTAAACGGCTTGTTGGATTTCTACGAAATTTGGCAGGAAGTCTCAGTATGATGTCTAGTTGTGCAAAGCGCGGTATATCAATGAAATCTTGGACAATTTCGAAAACCAGCTAGATCTTGTTAGTAATAACAGAGTTATGGCCCTTGATTTGTTGAAAAATGCTCTATTGTATTTTCCTTTGTTAAATCTATAGGAGAAGAGAGCTATATCTAGCTATATCTTTCTAAATCTATAAGAGCTGTTTTAGCCAGTAGAGCGTCCACAGGCCCTCTTGGGCCTCTTGTTTAACTCCAAAACAGGAAAACAGCATACAATTTGCAATTTGGAATGGTAAATTCTTGGTACCACTTAGATAATAAAAAAACACACACTAATTTGTGTTTCTTAGAAATTCCCCTTTGATATGAAAGTGAAGGGAGGGCCCTGAAATGTAGTATCCCTTAATTCTAACTAAACCCTAAATTACATCAATTCACGGGCCTCTGGTAATTCACATAATGATAGGTGTTAACCTGGGACTAATTCATTGGTGTACACAATGGTTTCACTGTTAAAAGCACACAAAAAAACACACACACAAAAAACAATTAGCGACCGTAAGATTTTATCAACAGTCCCGGCGTCATGAGAAAATCAGTTGCAATTATCTTAATTCAAAAGGCATGTAGCCTGTAGGCCTACTTCAAAATAATATGGCAAATCTATTTCACGGTTTAGTTGTTTATTAAATGTATTAAGGGAAGAACTTACCCTTGTACATTAAATGCTTGTATATGGGCCGCACTTACTAACATTATTTGCAGCACACCTGTTTCATGAATAAGAATATAGTTTATAAAGTATTGAACCATGATGATGACGTTACAATTCTGAAATCAGAAAAGATCAACATGCGCTTATCTTGTTTTTGCGATTTGTTTGAAGACAACTGGCCTCAGAGTAAGTGCATGTTAATAGAAATGTTTTTAAGCATGTTACTCCTTTCTCATCGTAGGGCTCACTTTTGTGGTAAGAAGATGAAGGTACACATTACCTCCACCTACTTTTTCGTTCAAGGGTCCCTATTTTTGAATCCCCGCTGAGCACTGATTTGTCCTCGTTTATTAACAGCTCATTTCAGTGTTTTTATCTGAATATGTAAATTTTAATTTTTAAATTATCGTAACTTTATAAGAACATGTTATACTCAATTCATATTTTGTTCATAGAGGCTGAATGTTTCTGACGTAATAATTCTCATTTACTAATAAAATAACTAGCTGGTAATCTTGTTTATTTGTTATTAACACATTAAATGATGACTTCTAGTATTAGTTGAAAAATACAAGTCCGGTGAATCCTTTTTTGATGTCCGATACAACCCGTTGACTGTCCGATATCCTCAGCCGATGGTTTATTACTTCAAACACATGTTTTCTCGATTAAGATACATCTGCGGAACGTATTCGTGTTACAGCACATTGGACTAAAATCGTGACAATGGTAACAATCAAGTTTATCCTTGTATTGTTTTTTTAACGGTCCGTATATAAAAACTCCCCAAGGTTGTCCGATATAACCCGGTATTAATCTACTGGTTCACGAACAGATATAAAAATAAATAGAGGATCTTGCATGAGTGCACAGACCTAATAACAAATAGATTGGACACTAAAAAAATTATCTAAATTTCACGTGGCACAGTGCGAAAATTTCACAATTATTTCCCAACTTTAAACACACATATTATGAAGAGTTTTATAGATACAAGTTTCATTCATGCCAAATACTATCACAAATTTAATTTTCTTTCCAATGGTAGTATTTTTCTTTCTCTTACATTTAGAGCAAAAAAGGAGTTTGACGGAAACTTTGACTATGTCAGAACCTTGATTTTTAAGAGAAAAGCAAAAAATTATGAAATTTTAAACTTTAAACATCTTTTTATACAATTTCTTACTTTCAAAATAAACATAAATTATTATAATACCATTTTGCTATTGAATCGTTTGAATGTATTCTCATCAAAATCAGTGAATAATTGAGAGAGGAAATAGAAGGAAAAGTTAAGGTGCCATGTGATATTTTGGTTACCTTATTGGTTAAGAAATGAAGTTTCCTATCTCTTTATTAATATGTCTGTGATGAGTGCCAGTTTAGTATTGAATTTATTAAACAAGTTGGATAAAATTATATGATGGAAGGCCTTGCTGTCTGTCTGTCATCTGTCTGGTGTCTGTTTGTCACAAACCTTGTCTGGACTAGTTCTAGTGAACCCCTGGCCAGATTTGCAGGGATGATCAGTACTAAGCCTAGTTGCGCATATCTTCGCCGTGTTCCGGTTGAATGATTTTTGGTAGAGTACTGGCCCTTTAAAGGTTTTAATACACAAACTTTGTCCGGGCTAATTCTCCTTAAACCCTTGCCTTATTTCAGCGAAACTTTGCAGAGATGATCAGTACCAAGCCTAGTTATGCATTTAATGGCCGTGTTCCGGCTGAATGATTTTTGGCGGAGTTATGGCCCTTTAAAGGTTTTAGTATACAGACTGTCCAGACTAGTTCTCCTAAACCGCTGGCCAGATTTCAACGAAACTGTACCAAGCCTAAAACTTTGCGCATATTGTCGCTGTGTTCTGGTTGAATGATTTTTGGCAGAGTTATGGCCCTTTAAAGTTTTTAATACATAAACTTCGTCCGGACTAGTTCTCTTTCATCGAAACTTGGCAAGGATGATCTGTACCAAGCCTAGTTGCACATATCCTCGCCGTGTACCGGTTGAGTAATTTTTGGTGGAATTATGGCCTTTTAAAGGTTTTGATACACAAAATGTGTCCGGACTAGTTCTCCTGAACCCTAGCTGGATTTCAATGAAATTTGGCAAAGATGTTTAGTACCAAGCCTAGCGCATATTATCTTTGTGTTCCATGTGAATGATTTTTTTTGCGGATTTATCGCCTTTTCCCCAGTAGGGGAGACATCTGTTTTTATTAAAATCAATCTCCAGTTTTATCCAACAAGTTAAATAAATTCAGTATTAAATAGCCACGAATTTCAAATTCTGTTTATCACAACACTTCAAAAAATCATCATAAGTAAAATCTATTAATGTAGCTGCCTATATATTATAAGTAAACGTTGTCCAAAGCTGTAGATAATTTTTGACTGCAATGACTATTTACTGATCAGATTAAAAAGGAATGAGTAAAAGGAACACGTTCAGAGTACAGGGCACGAAAATTCCACTCGTCCGCTCGCTATGACGAGTGCTCATTGATGCAGGACAAGTAGAAATTCAGATAAATTCTTTAACAATTTATTAATTTGGCCATTCAACGAGTAACTCATAAACAGAATTTCTTGCCCTGGAGTAAACAATTGCTTTAAATAGTTCATGCTTTCAAAATGGATGTGAATTAATACATTTTAAAAGAAACGACTACATGTATTCTGATTAAATGGAAGTTAAGTAAAAACAAAAGAAACACTGAATAACCTTAATGTTAGACATATGCTTGGAACGATTGTCATCATGTAAATATGGAATAAACTGTTCCACAGGAAACAGTACAAACAAATAAAATACTCATAATTTTTTGTAGTTAGTTGATGAGTAATGATACTCACAGTACTTAAAAAACCGAGGGATACTCAAAAACTCAGCTTCTTTACAGCTCTGTCTGACTTGTCATACGATGACGTGGTATGTTTGTATGATGACGTATGTTCAATCAGTCTTCTCTGTACAGCGCCGAACAATAGAACTACCTTGTCGATTTACGTAATCTTTTGAATTTCAACGGTTACGAAAATCAATATTTATTTTAGATCTGCTTGATTAATAGCAGTCTGTTTGAAACATCTTAGGCCAAAAAAAAAAATGTGTGTTTCCTATTGCATGCTCTAAAAAAATAGGGTAGGATTTTTTTTTTTTTTTTTTGGAGCAAGATAGTGTGAGATTCTACATGTATTTATCTCATAAACCCCATACAAGTTGATGATACAACTGAAAGTTTCTCTGTGATGTCAGTTTACCTCGATATATTGTGATAAATCATTGTTCAGAACAAGTTTAATTTTTTTTTCATAAACAGTTTTAGGTTCGGCCCTTAAAAATAGGGTAGGTCGGGCCACCGGAAACACGGGTAATTTCTTTTTTGGCCTTATAAGGTGTGCACTTCCGTCTCAAGTTCAGGAGACTCTGTACATGTAATTACATCTATCATTATAAAGAATCTTATCAGGAGAAAAAAAACAAATTATTTCAAGACAAAAAGGTGAAATGGTGCTCCTCAATCCATCAGTGATGCAACTTTGTGGTTTATATATCGGTGGCCCGTGTATAGTAAACAAGGCCCATATACGGACAGTCTGGCCCAGCAACAGAATTGGTGCCACTTGTGTTGGAATGACAGATAATGTACGGGTTGAGATGGCCTGTACCAAAGGAGAGATAGTCGCAGTTGAAGCATTCATTGATGGACATCTAATGGCAGAGGAAGTGGACCTATCATCCAGGTATGGTCAGTCATGTAAACTATAATTCCAGGTTTGACCAATGGAAAAATACTATCATCCAGGTATGGTCAGTCATCATCCATGTTTGGTCAGCCAAGTAAAGGTGTCATCCAGGTATGGTCGGTATAGTAAAGCTATCATCCAGGTATGGTCGGTATAGTAAAGCTATCATCCAGGTATTGTCAGTCTAGTAAAGCTATCATCCATGTTTGTTCAGTCAAGTAAAGCTGTCATCCAGGTATGGTCAGTATAGTAAATATATCATCCAGGTACGGTCAGTCAAGTAAAGCTGTCATCCAGGTATGGCCAGTTGAGTAAAGCTGTCATCATGGTATGGTCAGTCTAGTAAAGCTGCCATTCAAGTATGGTAGGTCAAGTAAAGCTATCATCCATATATGGTCAGTCAAGTTAACTTAAAAGCTACTATCCAGGTATGGTCAGTTATGGTACTTTGGTCTTGAAATGTCTTATAAACATATATACCAAAGTGTGCACTTTAACCTGTAAGGTCATGTAGAGAAACCTGTAAGGTCATGCAGAGACACCTGTAAGGTCATTGTAAGGTCATGTGGAGACACCTGTAAGGTCATGTAGAGAAACCTGTAAGGTCATGTAGAGACACCTGTAAGGTCATGTAGAGAAACCTGTAAGGTCATGTAGAGAAACCTGTAAGGTCATTGTAAGGTCATGTAGAGACACCTGTACGGTCATGTAGAGAAACCTGTAAGGTCATGTAGAGACACCTGTAAGGTCATGTAGAGAAACCTGTAAGGTCATGTAGAGAAACTTGTAAGGTCATGTAGAGACACCTGTAAGGTCATTGTATGGTCATGTAGAGACAATGCCTTGTCCATTAAAGTAAGAATATGCTTATTGTTAACCTGAACGGAGATGATTTAGACGTTGTGTCAAGTATTTGTGTATAATATAATTATTACCGTCAGATTTGCGATAAATCCCCCGTTGTACCCAGCCGTTAAACAGCTGATTAGAAATGTACGATTCATTAAAAAGTCATGCTGACTTTTAAACTCCTGTGTTACATAAACATTAATTGTGCTATAAATAAACCATTTGGATCTGCACATTTCCTGCGTTGTGCTTAGCGTCGGCGCAGCGTGTAGGGGATACAGCATAATTAGTACACAAATATTTATCCGGCGTAGTGTGTACAGTTTAATTTTTATATTCATTTTTTTTGTTAGCGTAATTCTCTAAGTTGTAACGCTTCCGAGTGCATATTTTGCCTTTAAGTTACTGACACAATCTGTGAGGAGGTGCATTTATAGTTCACTGCTTTAGTTGTTCTTCATATACTCTGATACCAGCGCTTGACGGGTAATTTAACAGTTCTTATAGCACTATACTTAATACATTATGATATGATTGAGGAACTGAGTTCTTTTTTCCTTCTGTTCTTTTAAAGGGAATGGAACCCTTTGTTTGAAGAAGAATCATTTGTGAGTTTTGTACAAAGGAGAAATAGTGAGTATATTATACTATTACATATTTGTCTGTGATTCGTATAGGAAATACTGGGAATAGAAAAGCTATATCTACTCGTTTGCTCTCCTGCGAAATATCTCCCAGTGGGAGTTATTTCGCAGTACGGAACATTGCTCGGCCTTTTCCGTCAGTGGCGGGAACGCCAAATGACGTTCCGATTGTTTTACGGACGTCGTCGTCATATTCCGCCATTAGGGAATACCGATTACGGAAATTAACGAAGAGTTCCGGTTCCACTTGTTTTGTTTGGATGACGTAACGTTATCTTGGCGTTCTCGTGCAAACTGGTGTAAATCGTAAGAAATATTAATAAAATATCATTTTAAATTTTGTAATATATAGTTTAATAACCAGTGTTTTTGAGATACTGAAAATATCTCCCTCGGTAGAGAAATGGTTATTAAACTCTATATAACTTCCGTCTAACTGTTTGAGTATCAGTCTAATGAGCGTATCAATTTGAGTATCAGTCTAATGAGCGTATCAGTTTGAGTATCAGTCTAATGAGCATATCAGTTTGAGTATCAGTCTAATGAGCATATCAGTTTGAGTATCAGTCTAATGAGCGTATCAGTTTGCATGTAGTAATTACACATATCAACTCTTTGGTCTAGTAATGCAGTTTGCAAAAAAGATTTTTGTTCTATTTATATTGTGTTTCCATGGAATAATTTTAACATGTCATACAATCTTAGGAGTAAGTCTGTTTATTTTGAGGTAAGTTTATAACATCATGACATAATTTGGTACATGGGTTAATCCATAATTTCTCAAAAAGCAGAAGTAGTAAAGCTTTCAAACTTCATTCATGTTTACATCTACACGACAGCAACTCTACCCAAACCAAAATGCAGGCTTGCAGCAAGCTTGCCGCAAGCTTGCGGTAAGCTCGCATTAAGCTAACAGTGTACATGTAAGCTTGCTGCAAGCTTGGCGCAAGCTTGGCGCGAGCTTGAGCAAGCTTGTGGATTAGTTTGCAAGCTTCTCATTCATTTTATGCAAGCTTGCGGTCTATCTCGCATTGAGCGCAAGCTTGCGGTTAAGGACTTAGAGAAATTTTGTCAAACCCCTGCAGAAATAAATCCAAGCATTTTTTCATTCTTAAGAATTCTTTAAAATTACGTTTAAGAAGTTCGATGTTTTCTCTCTTGGAAAGACATTGGATTTCCTTGGAATGAAAACTCCTAGAAATTCCATGGAATTCTCAAGATTGTTTCTTTGAGAAAGTTTGGAAAACATTGGATTTTTAATCCATCAAAACCCAATGTTTTTCCCTGTGCATAAACATTGGATTTCGTTGGATTTCTAGTCTCTGTCCATCAGCATATACTTCAGAAAAGCTTGGAATTGAATTCTTCACCAGAAAAAGTCCAATCTTTTCCAACATTTTCACAATTGGAAAAATATTGGTATACTTTGGACTTATTTACTACTACTGCTGCTGTTACTACTACTACTACTGCTGCTGCTATTACTACTACATGCACTACTTCTACTACTACTGCTGTTACTACTACTACTACTGCTGATGTTACTACTACTACTACTACTGCTGCTGTTACTACTACTACTATACTGCTCTACTACTGCTACTTCTAATATTACTGCTGTTGTTGCTGCTGCTACTGCTGTTACTACTACATGCACTACTTCTACTACTACTGCTGTTACTACTACTTCTGCTGCTGTTACTACTTCTACTACTACTACTGCTGTTGCTACTTCTACTATGTACATGTATCAGATAAGGATCATTCCAAAATACTGAAAAACAGAAAGGTCTTAATGCAGCCCTTTGTATTGGCAAGTCAGGATAAATTCCCAAGAGAATCATTGCCACATTTGAGGTGATAAGAGGTTATGTCCATCTATTGGCCATACATCAGTGGTACATTTACATAATATACTCTGAATTAACCTCTGTGTTACCCCTGATTTACTGAGAGTTGATTGGTTTAACAAAATACTGGTTGGTCAGTTTGAAAATTTGTAACATGTTGGGAGCATGTTGGGAGCATGTTGGGAAACATGTTTTTGTTGATTATCTTATTTAATAAAGTACTACATTGTGAAATCATTTTTATTGAAACTCTTGGTTATGCTAGATACAAGTGTGGCTAGTCTCATATTTATATTTTACTGGAGGATTAAGATAGAAGCAGAATGAAATCTGATGTTTACAGGTATGTACTTATCTACTTCAAATCATCAATATGGCATACAATTAATGTTCAGCAAAGATTGTGAAATGTATCAGATTGCCAGCGAATTAATTTTATATTCATTAGAATGATTGGACTAATTGTTTACTATATTTTAGACATTTTGACTGTTTTTAAAGCTGCTTAGGCAGATGTCATTATCTTCCTGTAATCATTTTATCCAAACCTAAAACAGATGATATAAACAACTCTTAAACATGACTTGTATTTGTTTGCACATGACAGTGATTTAAAAATAATGTTGTTTAAATTAATTTTGTTAAAACAGACACATAATAAACTCTGGTTAAAACTACTATTTTAGAACTGAAAGAGACTGCTTTCGTTAGGGGCCATGACATGCTGGTACCAGACAAACCAGGAGATGAAGTCTTGGATGAAACAGGTTCCATATTTGGAAGTAAGTTTCCCATGTATCTTCGTTTAGATTATAATAGTATATATACATTTAGGAATTGCAGTACACACGCTACTAGTCTTATCTGATGATTCTGCTCTCGTACTTAAATTAAGAAATATATTGAAAAAGTAGATTGGGTACATTACATTTAGGATAGAATTGCAGCACTTCGCTAATTGTCATATTTTATCCACCTTTAAATTCTAGATCTGCCTTTTATTCTTAGTTAAAGTATATGGTAAATAGGAATATGCAAATGATGATCTCTGTATTTTCTTTCAGAATATGTCAGACCTTAGCATGGACCAAGAAACACAGGATGAACACATTACGGGGAAAGATTTATGATACATATTTTCATATGGTTATATACCCTATAAGTACATTATTTTGTAGTGTTTGTTATATGTGTTTTTCATTTTAATGGTTTTAAATGAGATATATGTTTCACATAATATTTCAGTTCTTATTCTAATTCAAATGATGCAAATTCAACCTGAAAGAACATTCCGACTAATTTTAAGTATCTTTTTTTTTCTAAAAGAATAACTTAGTTTAAACACAAAATATCAAGAAAACTTTGTATAACCAAATGTCAAATATGTTGCTGTGAATTTATTTTATTAAAAAATAAATAAAAAATATGAATATTTTATTATTTTCACCAGCAATGCAAGTCCAAAGAAATCTTATATTGTTTCTGCTTTATGTTTTTGTAGTGAACTTAGAATTCCTAGGAAATCCTACCAATATCCAATATTTTTCTGTTTTGAAATTCCTATAAATTCCAGTGTTTTTCTGTTTAGATTCTAATTAGAGCGCAAGCTTATTTGGTTAGCTCAAGCAGGCTAATTTGGTAAGCTGGCGCGAGCTTGTTTTGCAAGCTTATTCGGTTAGCTCGCGCAAGCTAATTACAGCGCAAGCTTATTTGGTTAGCTTGCGCAGGCTTCTTTTGCAAGCTTATTCGGTTAGCTTGCGCAAGCTTATTTGGTTAGCTTGCGCAGGCTTCTTTTGCAAGCTTGCGCAAACTCAAACTTGCATTTGTCTGCAAGCTAGTTTTTATTTGGCAAGCTTGCGCAAGCTCGCCGCGATGTTCCAAATACGCGCTTACCGTAAGCTTGCGATTTATGCTTGCGGCAAGCTTGTTGCAAGCTTGCAGATGGAGCTTGCGATTTTGGTTTGGGTAAAGCACGTGCATCATACACAATAAATCCACATGACAGCAACTCTAAAGCATAAATCTACATGACAGCAACTCTAAAGCATAAATCTACATGACAGCAACTTTAAAGCATGTGTATCATACACAATAAATCTACATGACAGCAACCCTAAAGCACGTGCATCATACACAATAAATCTACATGACGGCAACTCTAAAGCACGTGCATCATACACAATAAATCTACATGACAACAACTCTAAAGCACGTGCATCATTCACAATAAATCTACATGACAGCAACCGTAAAGCACGT
Source organism: Cyrtodaria siliqua (assembly GCA_037043455.1). NCBI lineage: Eukaryota > Metazoa > Mollusca > Bivalvia > Adapedonta > Hiatellidae > Cyrtodaria > Cyrtodaria siliqua. The sequence continues at coordinate 89,285 of JAWPHD010005922.1, read as the reverse complement.
GTATCATATACAATAAATCTACATGACAGCAACTCTAAAGCACGTGCATCATACACAATAAATCTACATGACGGCAACTCTAAAGCACGTGCATCATACACAATAAATCTACATGACAGCAACTCTAAAGAACGTGCATCATACACAATAAATCTACATGACAACAACTCTAAAGCACGTGCATCATACACAATAAATCTACATGACAGCAACCCTAAAGCATGTGCATCATACACAATAAATCCACATGACAGCAACTCTAAATTCAAACCATAAATAGGTAAATGTGAATGACCTTCATCTACTTTGACATACTTTGTTCATTTACACTATAAATACATCTACTTGAGTGAAATTAAGCATCTTCGATGACTTACTTTTTAAGACTAAAGGTTTTGGTTACTCTATTTTCTAAGCAACAGATAACATTTAAGTGGGCCCCACTAGTTATACATGTATACAGAGTTGCAATCTACAAAATTTCCAAAATCTGAAGTGCCTCTGTGGTGGAGAACGTTGCGTCGTCTCGCCTCTCACCACTGCGGGTTCGAATCCCACTGGGAACTCGACTTGTAAATGAGAAATTATCGTTTCTTACAGTTAGAGAGAGGTGTACTGTACTGGTTTTTCCCAGGAAAAGTGGGTCGCTGCCTCCACCACAAAAAAAGTTGACCGTCGTATATAACCTTACATATGTTGAGAATGGCATAAAACAACATACAAACAAAAATTTGAAGGAGACCCTATATTCAAACATTATTTTGTTGTTTCAGTTGGCAAATACCTGTGCATTGGGGGTGAACTCAAAGTTGCCTATTTTGGACAGACCTTTAGCTTCCACATTAATCACATAACAAAACAATTCTCATGCACACAAAGTTTTTTCCTGGATCCTGGAAATACTGAGGCCAACCCAGCGGTACAGTATGACGACTTATCAGACAGTATAGCAAATTTAAGCTTGTCAGGTTCATCCAATTTAGACAGGAGCAATTTAGACACCTCAGATTGTAATGACAGTAGAGCAGTAAGCTATGACAATGTAACATCCACTCCCAGCAGGCCTGGAAATGATTTATTAAAGTCGGAAGAATGGCAACACGAATAGTTCTATGTCTGAACTTGACATCTCAAAAACTAATACAAGTGTTCACAAAGAAAACTCAGACACCCCAGTAAAGTGGAATAATTCTGCTGAAAGAACTCCAGTAAGAGATAAGTCATTCGATGCCAGGGCTTATTTCTGTACACCAAAATTGGACAAGTCAAAACAAGAAAGTGTTTCAAATTCATTTTACAAAGTGATTTCATCAACAAAGTTTGTGATAGAAAATATAGCAGAGGATGGGCATATACTAGAAAATGAAGTTGGGAAACAGGGAGATGAGGTTATGTATAGTGACATGGGTGGATTGACCAGGCAGATTGATATGCTGAAGGAAATTATCAACAACCCTCTCCAGTCACCGGAAGTGTTCAAAACATATGGTATGTAGGGTTATGAATACTCTTTAACATTCCAATTAGTAAATTTTCTTTTGACTGCGTAACCTCATGGATCTGGTTTACAGGGAAGTGTCTGGAAGAGATACTAGCTATAAATCAACATGTACATGAGTATGTGGTCTTTGTTGAACTGTGTACTAAATCATTAATCAAAGATCGATCGGACAGTAATGGATGGCCCTCTTAATCTTGTATTGGCCCAGTTTATCTTGCTTCTATTGGCCCAGTTGATCTTCTATTGGCCCATTTGATCTTTCTTGTATTGGCCCAGTTGATCTTGTAAAGGCCAGTTGAGCTTGTATTGGCCCAGTTGATCTTGTAATGGCCCAGTTGAGCTTGTATTGGCCCAGTTGATCTTGTATTGGCCCAGTTGAGTTTGTATTGGCCCAGTTGATCTTATATTGGCCCAGTTGAATTTGTATTGGCCCAGTTCAGGTCATAAATTGCCCATTTACAAATTCATGACAAGCACTGAACGTCTCACAACACAGTTAATTTTACATAGCTCTGCATATGTAGCCGGACCCCTCTGGACCACAGTAGAACTTAATGAATTTTCTTAAAAATAATTTCTTTTTGAAACTTGATGTGTGTTGCGCGAAATATCCAGCAAAAAAACACGGGTTTGATCAATTTGCTTTTTTTTAATATCAATAGTTTTAAGAGACCCTCTTGAATTTGTCCATTTCACTGACATTTTCAAATATATCACTACCCAGTATTAGATTCTCAGATCTGGGCTCAGAAACATTCAGGCATATCCTAACCTGTATGAAATCATGAACTTGTCCAATTCTTGTCACCTGCAACAAAAAAAAGAGAAACTATTTGCACATTTTAAGAAATAAACAAGAACGGAATAACACAGATCTTTTTTTTTCAGCTCCAGAAAGTTCCTACCGTGACTGGCAAGGGAAATAACTGTTTAGTGAAACCTGAAACTTTCATAATTATTGACCCAGTTTTTAATTCTCATTTACTTGTACATGTTATATAATTGGTTGAGTAATAAATGGGCGTTAATGGGACTGGAGGCACGGGCGTTAATGGGACTGGAGGCATGGGCATTAATGGGACTGGAGGCTTGGGCATTAATGGGACTAGAGAAATGGGCATTAATGGGACTGGAGGTGGTGTGGAAAAGAAAACCCTCGTATTGTCCTTCAGTTTCGTATGAAATGTGCACATGCATTTTATTAAGTTCAGCTGAATTATTATTTATGAAAATGTTTGGACTGGAAAACAAGACGTCTCTGGGTATTTTTGTTGTTAAATCATAAATGTGAGTTTTCCCAACCAAAGTATTTCATAAACAGATTGATTAGTGCATAATTATGTACATTAAATATTCGACTGAAACACATCATGATGGGTTTACTTGTAATTGGATTGACACCCATTCTTCTTCCAGATCATGTCAAGTCCCTACAACCCTTAACCCGCTAAGCACGACTATAATAGCCTTTGCATCCATTGTAAACCTAGATCAGCCTGCGAATAACTGATCGCAGGCTGATCCTGCGAATAACTGATCGCAGGCTGATCAAACGTTTCCCCCAAAACACCCCTTTGTCACATAAATGGAATGGTCTTAATTCAAAGAAAGAACAGTCCGTTATATATATGTAGCGGGTTAAGGGTAATCAAGTGATATCATATTAACAAGTTATTAGTCCAAAGTCTGTGATATTGGCATGAGGACAAAGTCAAAGGTCATTCTGACAATCAGAGCCAATATGAATAACATATATATATAGTGTTTAAATATAATAAATATGTTTTTGATGTATATAAAGCATTTTAGTTGCGTGAATATTACAGGTTTGTCACAGCCCCGTGGTGTGCTGATATTTGGTCCGAGTGGTTGTGGAAAGTCCATGTTGGTGAGGGCGGTGGTGTCCGAGGTACAGATACACGTGGTCACTATCGCTGGACCAGAAATATGGAGCAAGTTTGTACACGTTTACTTGCAGTAGGATTGAGTTCTGTTTTAAACATTAAGAATCTGCTTTTGAAGCAGTTATATCCAGGTAATGCAGTCTAAATGTCGGTCTCTTCTAACCAATGTAACCTTTATATCAACATATGTTTAAAGCTGTACAACTAGTGAAATTAAATCGATTTGAATCATGACTGCCATTCTTGTTTGTATCCAGTAGTTACATCTTTGCAGGTTCTATGGTGAGACAGAGACAAAACTCAGGAATTTGTTCCAGTCTGCAATGGAAAGGTTTGTTTTTATAAAACTAAACTTCTTTTCTTTGGCTGGTCATTTATTGTGTTTAACAATATATTCAATAAACCAGAAGGTATTAATTTATATGTGTTATAATTTATATTTTGTTTCTGATGTCAACTCTGATAGTTACCTTTTAGCGCCTATTAGCAAGATAATTATAAGACTTAATTTGACCCAGACATCATGTGACCCAGTATGAACTCGTCTCATAAAAAAGCTTGACATTTAATATGTTTTCTTACAAATAAATATATATGGACAGTTGTGTTCAAGGAAACCCAGTCAGCCTTGCAGCTGAGAGGATGCTCGTGTTACCTTTAATAGCTATAGTCCAGGGCTTCGGTCTCAATCTGTACTTGACCAAGGGTTCAGACCGGTTGGCATTTTGAAATTTCCCTAGCCCTGCTATAGTCAATTAGTTGCACTTTCTCCTTCATAAGTTTTGTTATAAATTAGACAACATTTTCCTGTTATCTAATCACTCCCGGCAAAGTAAAAAAGGAATATATTTGATATATTTAAGTCAGACATCCTGTATTCTCCTCTCGCCCTCGAAGTATCAATATAACCTCAATATATGGTGATGTGATGATATATCTGTTACCATGGATTGGGAAAGCGGGCAATTTTAGGATATTTATACCCCGACTTTCATAAAGTGAAATGGGTGCTATATAGTAATCACGTTGTCTGTAATGTCCCGTTGTATTAAAAACATTTTTGTCGCGTCGCAGTTGTCCCGTCGTGTCCCGTCCAAAAACACATTTTTTTTACTGGCATTTCTCAAATTTGTTTGAATGGGTTGTTCCCAAACTTCATATACACATAACAACTGATGGCCATGTCCCTCTGTATCACTCATTGTTGATTGCCGAATTTATCACAGAATAATGGCTCTTTGTTTGACTTAGAATTTAAGCGGAGGTATTTATCCCCTTCACTGTCAGATAGTTGTAGTTTGAACAGAAAAAGTTGAGAGTTTGTGTATTATATGTAACAAAGTAAAACTCCTGTATTATAGCAATGTGATGTAATATAAAACTGAGGGTACATGTATATGTTGGGCAGTTAAACACGTACATACTGAAAGTTTGAGATTTTTGTACATAGTCACTCTTTATTAGACAGATTTGCATAAACAATTGAAGGAAATGATATTTAATAAAACACAGAAAACAACACTTTTCAACCCAAGAAAGATTGAGCCTTCACACCTGTTGAGGGTTGACAGGTATGTGATGGGTGGTTACTCCAATTAAATGAAGTTTTCATGTAGTTGTCGATAAATACATTACAGTGCTCCCAGCCTGATCGTGATAGACGAGATTGAAGCAATATGTCCCAGGCGTGATACAACACAAAGTGAGTTGGAGAAGAGAGTTGTGGCCAGTCTGCTCACACTAATGGATGGTATAGACAGTGTAGGTTTCTTATACATATAGCAATAAGCATTGAAATTGATTAAACATAATGTGTAATGTGTATGATTTATTAGCCGTCTATAGCATGTCTGAAGAATTTCTACATTTTACAAATCTGGACTTACACATGAGGGCAGATAAAAGTCAGGCGCATTAACATTGAAGTAGAAAACAACTGTTGTGTGTCGTCATTGTGTAAATAAACTATGCTGATTGTTGATGTCATTTCACAAAATGTCAGTGGTATGCAAGGAAACGAATTGATCATGGGTATCCAGATCAGTTGGGGAAATGCCAATTGCAGACCTGGCAGAACCTCAGTTAAAAGCATTTATACACCATGGGTTAAGTTACAATCGTCAGCGAATACCCATGAAACACTCTTATAACTAGAACTATCACTAGGGAGATGAACACCCACGCTTAAGGTCATCAGTTGTTATGTGTATATGAAGTTCGGAAACAACCCATTCAAAATTGTTTAAGAAATACAAGTAGTAAACATGTGTGATGCAACTAGGCGCATATTTGTTACAGGTCGTGAAGGGACAAAAATGCATTGTGTTATGCGATGTTACAGACAGCGTGATTCCTATATAGCCCCCACTTCACTTTGTTAAAGCGGGGGCCACTTCACTTCGTGAAAACGGGGGTCGCTTCACTTTGTGAAAGGGGACATCTCTCGGAAGTCATCTATTAGAATTTTGCTTAAAAAAAGCAATAAATGTCTTTAATATTACTTCTGACATCATTTAATACTAAAAAGCTACATGTCCATGGTCATCTACAAGTTACATGTTAGAAACTGTTATCTCTACCAAATTAAAACGCCACTTACGTTTTGCTGGATTGCGTCATTATTTGTATAGGACTATACACCTTATCAATACATGTACACACACAAGGGAATCTGTCATGTCGCGAGTACACTTTAATATCCGATTACTTCCCTTTGTCCATATGTTCCATATAGCTAATAATCATTAGGTTAACTTTTTAGTTTCCAGTTGCTTCCCTTTGTCCATAAATTTAAGCTTCTGATATGTCATTCCATTAGGTATTATACTAAAATGTGGTAGTTGCCATTTCCGTTCCTGATAGAACAGAAAGTGTTAGATTTGCTATCAAGTTATTTTTCAACTAAAATTTCTATAGCTTGGTAACCGCTATTCCTTTTCTGTTTTACAGAATTAAACTATGAATTGACCTCGATACTGGGTTCCAACGCCACTTATTTACTGCTCCACTTAATCCTGTGATACTTCTTCATTACAGAATTAAACTATGAATTGACCTCGATACTGAGTTCCAACGCCACTTATTTACATCTCCACTTAATCCTGTGACACTTCTTCATTACAGAATTAATCTATGAATTGATCTCGATACTGAGTTCCAACGCCACTTATTTACAGCCCCACTTAATCCTGTGACACTTCTTCATTACAGAATTAAAATATGAATTGACCTCGATACTGAGTTCCAACGCCACTTACTTGCAGCTCCACTTAATCCTGTGACACTTCTTCATTACAGAATTAATCTATGAATTGACCTCGATACTAAGTTCCAACGCCACTTATTTACAGCCCCACTTAATCCTGTGACACTTCTTCATTACAGAATTAATCTATGAATTGACCTTGATACTGAGTTCCAACGCCACTTATTTACAGCCCCCTTAATCCTGTGACACTTCTTCATTACAGAATTAATCTATGAATTGACCTCGATACTGAGTTCCAACGCCACTTATTTACAGCTCCACTTAATCCTGTGACACTTCTTCATTACAGAATAAATCTATGAATTGACCTCGATACTGAGTTCCAACGCCACTTATTTACAACACCACTTAATCCTGTGACACTTCTTCATTACAGAATTAATCTATGAATTGACCTCGATACTGAGTTCCAACGCCACTTATTTACAGCCCCACCTAATCCTGTGACACTTCTTCATTACATAATTAAACTATGAATTGACCTCGATACTGAGTTCCAACGCCACTTATTTACAGCCCCACTTAATCCTGTGACACTTCTTTATTACAGAATTAATCTATGAATTGACCTCGATACTGAGTTCCAACGCCACTTATTTACAACCCCCTTAATCCTGTGACACTTCTTCAATACAGAATTAATCTATGAATTGACCTCGATACTGAGTTCCAACGCCACATATTTACAGCCCCCCTTAATCCTGTGACACTTCTTCATTACAGAATTAATCTATGAATTGACCTCGATACTGAGTTCCAACGTCACTTATTTACAGCCCCCTTAATCCTGTGACACTTCTTCATTACAGAATTAAACTATGAATTGACCTCGATACTGAGTTCCAACGCCACTTATTTACAGCTCCACTTAATCCTGTGACACTTCTTCATTACAGAATTAATCTATGAATTGACCTCGATACTGAGTTCCAATGCCACTTATTTACAGCCCCACTTAATCCTATGGCACTTCTTCATTACAGAATTAATCTGTGGGTGCCTGTTTAATAGTGAAGTTATTAAATGTGTTGGATAAAATTATATGATGCGAGGCTGTGCAGAGCGCCATATCAATTTTATCCAATGAGTTTAATAAATTCAGTATTAAATAGGCATGAATGTGAGATTTTATTTATCATATACTTCAGAAAAGCCTCATAAGGAACATATTTTAGTGTAGCTCTCTTCTAGTGACCTATATAAATGTTGATGACATATGTTTTTTTGATGTTCACTTGGGTTTCTTCGAACGTCACCGAACAACAAAACTACGTCATCAGTTTCCGTAATCCAATATTTTAAATGGTTTCAGAAATCGATGAGGCAATTCCGATGGACACCGAGCTGAACGGAAAGGCCCGAACGATGATTCAACCTTCATTTGCATATTTATATCACTAGTGTAATATGATAATCACATCGTGGCTTTATTAAACTGCCACATAGCAAGTTTTGTGATAACCTGTTATATTGCAGGCCAGTAAGGACAAGTTTGTGATGGTTCTAGGAACGACAAGTAAACCTGACCTGATAGACATGGCCCTGAGACGACCAGGCAGGTTTGACAGGGAGATAGAGATTGGAGTACCGTCTGCTCTGGATAGGAGAGACGTGAGTAGAGTTTATACGTGGACATAAACATTTAGAAAAAGTTCACCTTTATTAAAGGAAAATACCACAATCTTTCTTCTGATGTTTCACGTTCCATAATTAATTTAAAGTCTAAGATTATTCCTGTTCTAATATGACAGTGTGTCTTAGTTCTTAGTTCACTCAAGGATTTGCATTACAGATATTACAGAAGATGTTGTTGAAAATCAAGCATAACCTGTCCACTGGCGACATAGATACAGTGGCAGATGCAGCCCATGGATATGTCGGAGCAGATCTGTCAGCTCTCTGTAGAGAAGGTATGTATAAATCGGTGTACGCAGCCCATGGATTTTAAGTCAGGCAACATGCGTGTTGTATGTGCTGTGGAAAATCCAACTTTAGCCCAGGCCTTCTAGGCAACACCCATGTTCTGTGGAAAAAACAACTTTAGTTGAGGCATTCCAGGCAACGCCTGTGTTATGTAGAAAGTCCAACTTTAGTTCAGGCCTAGTTCAGGCCTTCTAGGCTGCACCTGTGTTCCTTGGATAGTCCAACTGTAGTTCCGGCCATCTATTCTCATGTTAATACATTTCAGCTAGCCTGCATGCTATGAAGCAGTGTACAGCCAGAAATAGACCAGTGTGTATAACCCTGGACGATGTTCGTTATGCCCTCAGTATGGTGCAGTCCAGTGCTATGAGAGAAGTACAGATAGAAGTGCCAAAGGTAATTCACTGACCGTTACACTTTGTAATTCACTGTGTATAACCCTGGATGATGTGCGTTGTGCCCTCAGTACGGTGCAGCCCAGTGCTATGAGGGAAGTTCAGATAGAAGTGCCAAAGGTAATACACTGACCGTTATAGTTTGTAATTCACTGTGTATAACCCTGGACGATGTTCGTTATGCCCTCAATATGGTGCAGCCCAGTGCTATGAAAGAAGTACAGATAGAAGTGCCAAAGGTAATTCACTGACCGTTATAGTTTGTAATTCACTGTGTATAACCCAGGACAATGTGCGTTGTGCCCTCAGTATGGTGCAGCCCAGTGCTATGAGGGAGGTACAGATAGAAGTGCCAAAGGTTATTCACTGACCGTTATAGTTTATAATTCACTATGTATAACCCTGGACGATGTTCGTTATGCCCTCAATATGGTACAGCCCAGCGCCATGAGGGTAGTACAGATAGAAGTGCCAAAGGTAATTCACTGACCGTTATATTTTGTAATAGTTCTTGAGCTGGCTGTAGACCCCCTACACCCCCAGGGGGAATTTTGTAGGGTATGATTTTCTGAAAGAACATACATTAAGCTTCAAAATGAGACGTGTGCCATCTGAGCGTTGGGGCTTTAGTGAGTTTTGGGGGAAAACGTTGCGTTTTTAGACGAAAATCGCCAAAATCTGGAATAATTTTTAGAAAAAGAATGGAATATATTAGAACCAATTTGAATTGATGGAATCTTTCTCGGAATGCATCTCTACATGTCCCACTATATAATTTATGGATCCGATGCTTAAATATTGAGATTTTGGGTAAAAATGTTAAAAAATTGAATAAAATCGCTGATTTCTGTAATACATTGGGGGTGTTTAACTAAAAATTAGAAATATATCTAATACAATAGAAAAAAGAAATATTGTAACCTTTTTGGGCAGGGTAATTAAATAGAAAAAAGTTCCAAACCGCATGATGTTTGGAAATGCCTTAATTTTGGGGCGAAAAATTGTATTTTTATCAAAAATCGCCGGAATCTGGAATTATTTTTTAACAAACTTATCAAATTGAAGCAATAGAATGTTGCACAGCATACATATTCAAGTTTTTCCTGGCATCATATATAACATATGTGCTCAAATATTGGCATTTAGGGCTAAATGTTGGAAAAAATGACAAACGGACTGATTTTCTGTAATCCATTTGGGGTATTGGGTTAAAATTTAGAAAAAAAGTCCTGAACCATATGATGCTTAAAATATTGCCTTAATTTTCAGGCGAAAAATGTGTATTTCCGTCAAAAATCGACGGAATCTAGAATTATCTTTTGAAAATAGTTTGAACATAAACTTATCAAATTGAAGCAATAAAATGTTGCACACTATACATATCCAAGTCATTTATTGTATCAGATATAATATATATGCTCAAATATTTATATTTTAGGGAAAGACTAAAATCACCGATTTTTGTAATGCATTGAGGTATTGGGAAAAAATTAAAAGTGCATAGAAATAACGGAAAAAAATATAATATTATAACATTTCTGCATTCCAGTGTGCAATAATATACCAGAAAACCCGTAAGAAGGTGGTAAATGCTGCTTTATTTTGTTGGAGGAAAATGTGTTTTTAATAAAACATAAACAAAATCTGGATTTTTTTCTTCAAGAAGTAATTTAAACATACATGTTACAACGACATAATCGCCAGATGAGAGAAAAAAGTGCCGTCTTTCTTCTATTCCTATTCTCACCTGGCGATATTGCCATTGACCCATCATATGTTTCCAAGGAGTGCATGGCACGCTGACATTTTATTTGCTTTTATAAGCAAACAATCCTGCTCTAGCTGATACCTTATGAGAATTTGTTAAAAAATTACATAACAGAACCTCCCGAACAATACAACACATCATGTACTAGTTGTTGAGCTGGCTGTAGACATCCCCCTCCTCCGGAACTCAGGTAGCCCTCCCCTGATACGGTCTAGCGACCGAGTGCCACGCGTAGCGGGGACCTTTGCCGAGGCTGGCCACCGTTCCCGTTGAGTCACAAAACCTGTTAGTCGGCCCAGCCGCCATCGACTTTGGGTCGCTCAAGGCTATTTCTCTCTATATAACTATACTGTATATAGCTCTAGGTGCCATGTTCGAGACCCGAACTCGGGAAGCCTTCCCCCTGATACGACCTAGGGATTGAGCCACGCGTAGTGAGGACTGTTGCAGACGGCTGACCGTTGGGTCACAATACCTGTGGGTAGACCCAGCGGCTGTCGGCTGCGTGTCGCTCAAAGCTATTTACTATATAGCTCTATGTGGCATGTTCGAGACCCGAACTATTTATCTATTTATATAGCTCTATGTACCATGTTCGAAATGCCGGTAACGTGATAAAGTCCAAGTCGCCAGTTGGGACACGTACATGTTCCAAAATTCTCTACACATAATGGGCTTTCAGAAAAATAGGGTGTACAAAATTCCCCCTGGGGTGAGGGATATTCCTACTAGCTTACAGTCTATTTTTCTATTGTACCGGTATTATATATGTTTCTAGATTTTAACTCAATACCCGCAATGGATTGCAGAATAAGTGATTTTGGTCCTTTTTTCAAACATATTTCATCAGATATGTTATATATGATGCAAAAAAACACTTGAATATGTATGCTGTGCAACATTATATTACTTCATGTTAAAACTATTTTCAAAAATAATTCCAGATTCCGTTGATTTTTGACAAAAAAAACACATTTTTCGCCTAAAAATTGAGGCATTTTCAAGCATCATACGGTTCGGGACTTTTTTCTGCTGAATTATTGTACCTTTGTCTATCTAAAAATGTTACAATGTGTCCTTATTCAAATGTATTAAATTTGTTTGTATAGTTTAACCCAATAACCCAATGGATTACAGAAATCAATGATTTTTGTCATTTTTTCCAACATTTTGCCCTAAAATGCCACTATTTGAGCACATATGTTATATATGATGCCAGGAAAAAATTGAATATGTATGCTCTATAACATCCTATTGCTTCAGTTTGATAAGTTTATATTCAAACTAATTTCAAAAAATAATTTCAAATTCCTGCGATTTTTGACAAAAATACAAATTTTTCGCCCCAAAATTAAGGCATTTCCAAACATCATGCGGATTTGGACTTTTTTCTACTTAATCACTGGACCTTACCCTGCCCAGAAAGATTACAATATTTCTGTTTTCTATTGTATTAGATATTTTTCTATTTTTTAGTTAAATATCCCCAATGTATTACAGAAATCAGCGATTTTATTCAATTTTTTAACATTTTTACCCAAAATCTCAATATGTAAGCATCGGATCCATAAATCATATGGTGGGACATGTAGAGATGCGTTCCGAGAAAGATTCCATCAATTCAAATTGGTTCTAATATCTTCCATTCTTTTTCTAAAAAATAATTCCAGATTTTGCCGATTTTCGTCTTAAAATGCAACGTTTTCCCCCAAAACTCACTAAAGCGCCAATGCTCAGCTGGCACACATGTCTCATTTTGAAACTTACTGTATGTTCTTTCAGAAAATCATACCCTACAAAATTCCCCCTGGGGTGGGAGGGTTTCTCCTACTAGCTCAGAGCCTATAAGTCACTACATGGGCGTTTTTTGTTATGCCTGCAGCATGGTACCAGTGCTCCAGATAAAATGTGTATCTGCGTAATTACACATTTTTTTCATCAAAGAAACGTATTTGAAATAAAATAAATGCGTACAAAAACGCATTAAAAATCGTCATTAAGTATTGAGAACCAAATGCACGCGTACACACTTCAATAGAAAAATAAGTGCACCCAATCATACTCAATACTTTTTGCAGTTTGAGGTATTGAATGACAATCAAGTACCTCCAGCAATTACTAGTCGATGCTTGCAAGAAAAAAGGAAGTTGGCTGTTTGACGCAAATTGATGCCATTTAAAAAAAAGACAGCTATAATGATATATATAAACGGAAGAGGAAATACGTTATGTTTTATGGTAACGACTAAGAGTAAACAGTTTACATTAATGGTTTTTGCAATACTTGTTTTAAGAATACTCATTAGTCAATGTAAATTCGCAGTACACTATTTTTCATGCCTACAATACGCATTGTGATGAAAGATTATCTAGAGCACTATTAAACAGCCCGTGCCATGAGGGATGTACAGATAGAAGTGCCAAAGGTAATTCACTGACTTATATTTTGTAAATCTCTACATGTTTAACCCTGGGTAATATTTGTTATGCCCTCAGTAATGTACAGCCCAGCACCATGAGGGAAGAGAAGATTGAAATAAAAGGTAACTCCCTGTCTTAATTCTCAGTTTGGTATTACCACTCATAGATGCAGGTAACATTCTGACATGGTTCTGCTTCCATATTATCTTGATGTTCACACAAAAGGCAACTGTTGACATTGTTGATTTTCAATCTAGATTTTCATTATTTTATTTTCACCTGTAATCATTTAAAACTTGATCCAAATTTAATAGGCAAATTATGTGATTTGTTTATGTTGTTTAGATATTGCAAGCTTTTAGAGTGTTTTAAACTGGTCAGTGCAGTTTATTTCTAAAAGTGGTTAATGATTTTCAAATAAAAGCCTGTCAATAAATATATTTTTAACAAGGGGTTGGACTAATATATAAATACATGTCGCCAGTTCTTTATTATTACTAACCCATTTTCATGAGGTATTTTTTTAGTATCCAGTTACTTCCCTTTGTCCATAAATTCTCTGTATCTTCAATACCTTTATTATAATATCATTATTGACCTGTATTAAGTATCATTATTGTAAATAATTAGTATCGTTTTAATATGTATCACTATTTAATGTATATGTGTAAGCTGGAACGTTAGGCAGATTGTTGTTTCTTAAATGGTTTAATCTTAAAGGGACACTATCTGTAAGTAAGCAGATAGTGAGCATAACCAAATAACTGTCTGATTTTTAGCTCTACTGATCAGAGATCAGCAGAGCTTATGCCGTGGTGCGCCGTCCGTCGTCCGTCCGTCTGTCTGTCTGTCTGTCCGTAAACTTTTATTTGTAGCGACTACTCCTCTGAAACTACTGGATGGATATTCATGAAACTTTACAGAAATGTTGCCCATGAAGTCTAGTTGATCCTAGCAAACATTCATAATGATGTGAGATCCAAGATGGCCGCCAAAGCTAAAAATAGATTTTTAAAATACAAGTTTGTAGCGACTACTTCTTGAAAACTATAAGTGATATTGATATGGGAATTTTTCTAAAATGATCAGCATGACATGATGTTGGTCCTTGTCAATAATCCTTTTGATTCGACATTAAATTTGGCTGCCAGTGGCCATCTTTGTTTACATAGGGTATATAGTAAAAACTTGTAGCGACTACTCCTCTGAAACTACTTGGCGGATTTTCATGAAACTTTACAGAAATGTTGCTCTTGATGTCTTATTTATCCTTGCAAAATTTCAGGTTCGCCAGAAATTCAAGATGGCCGCCACAGCTAAAAATAGATTTTTAAAAAATAAGTTTGTAGCGACTACTTCTTGTAAACTATAAGTTATATTGATATGGGACTTTTTCTAAAATGATCAGCATGCCATGATGTTGATCCTAGTCTAACATTATTTTCATTCGACGTTAAACATGGCTGCCAGTGGCCATCTTTGTTTACACTGGGTTATATAGTAAAAACTTGTAGCGACTACTCATCTGAAACTACTTGACGGATTTTCATGAAACTTCACAGCAATATTGCTCTTGATGTCTTATTGATCCTAGCAAAATTTCAGATCGGTCGGAAATTCAAGATGGCCGCCACGGCTAAAAATATTTTTTCAAAAAACAAGTTTGTAGCGACTACTTCCTGAAATCAAAATCAATCAGTAGAGCTTCAAGGTCATTGACCTCTTGTTATTTAGTGAAGAGTATACATGAAAACATCAGCAAAGAACCAAATAAATCTGTAGTAATATATTCGTGAGTTTAGGAAAAAACAGTTTTATTTATTGTTTGTAAACAATGTGGGTCCCACAATATTTACAGTTTCTGCTGATCACGTGACAGCCATTAGCACATTAGGTTTTCTATATGGTATGTATTGCATTATATAACCGGCCTGCTTAGCTAAGTTGGTAGCGCTCTCGACTATTGCGCTCTCACTATTATTACCCGCAATTGTAATTTTAGTTTAGGCTGCGAGTTCAAACTCACGAAGAGGACTTCTTTTGTTTTTAAAACCGCTATTGAATTATATATTATATAATTTATGGATCCGATGCTTAAATATTGAGATTTTGGGTAAAAATTTTAAAAAATTGAATAAAATTGCTGATTTCTGTAATACATTGGGGGTGTTTAACTAAAAAATAGAAATATATCTAATACAATAGAAAAAAGAAATATTGTAACCTTTTTGGGCAGGGTAAGGTCCAGTGATTAAATAGAAAAAAGTTCCAAATTTTTTTTTTATAACATTTCTGATATCCAATGTACAAATAATATACCAGAAAACCCGTAAGAAGGTGGTAAATGCTGCTTTATTTTGTTGGGGGAAAATGTGTTTTTAATAAAACGACATATCGCCAGATGAGAGAAAAAAGTGCCGCCTTTCTTCTATTCCTATTCTCACCTGGCGATATTGCCATTGACCCATCATATGTTTCCAAGGAGTGCATGGCACGCTGACATTTTATTTACTTTTATAAGCAAACAATCCTGCTCTAGCTGATACCTTATGAGAATCTGTTAAAAAAATACTTGACAGAACCTCCCGAACAATACAACACATATGTTCTAGTTGTTGAGCTGGCTGTAGACATCCCCCTCCTCCCGAACTCAGGTAGCCCTCCCCTGATACGGTCTAGCGACCGAGTGCCACGCGTAGCGGGGACCTTTGCCGAGGCTGGCCACCCTTCCCGTTGAGTCATAATATCTCTGGGTCGACCCAGCGGCCATCGGCTTTGGGTCGCTCAAGGCTATTTCTCTCTATATAACTATACTGTGTATAGCTCTAGGTGCCATGTTCGAGACCCGAACTCGGGAAGCCTTCACCCTGATACGACCTAGGGATTGAGCCACGCGTAGTGAGGACTGTTGCAGACGGCTGACCGTTAGGTCACAATACCTGTGGGCAGGCCCAGCGGCTGTCGGCTGCGTGTCGCTCAAAGCTATATACGCTCAAAGCTATATACTATATAGCTCTCTGTGCCACGTTCAAGACTCGAACTCGGGTAGCCCTCACCCTGATAAGGCCTAAGGACCGTGTACCACGCATAGCGGGGACCTTTGCCGACGGCTGGCCACCGGTCCCGTTGTGTCACAAAATATGTGGATCGGTCCAGAGGCCATCAGCCGAGGGTCGCTGAACGCTATTTCCCTCTATACATATATAACTATACTGTATAAAGCTCTAGGTGAGTTACGAGGTTCGAGACCCGAACTCAGATAGCCTCCCCCTGATGCAGCCTAGCGATTGAATGCCACGCGTTGCCGGGACCTTTGCCGACGGCTGCCAACTAGTCCTGTTGTGTCACCCAGTCTGTGTCGGCCCAGCGGCCATCGGCCGAATGTTGTTCAACGCTATATCCTTCTATATAACTGTATATAGCTCTGTGTGTCCACCGGTCCCGTTGTGTCGCAAAATCTGTGGGTCGGCCCAGTGGCCATACGCAGCAGGTCGCTCAACACTATTTCTCTATTTATAACGTATACTATATATAGCTCTATGTACCATGTTCGAGATGCCGGTAACTGATAAAGTCCAAGTCGCCAGTTGGTACACGTACATATTCCTAAATTCTCTACACATCATGTACTAGTTGTTGAGCTGGCTGTAGACATCCCCCTCCTCCGGAACTCAGGTAGCCCTCCCCTGATACGGTCTAGCGACCGAGTGCCACGCGTAGCGGGGACCTTTGCCGAGGCTGGCCACCGTTCCCGTTGAGTCACAAAACCTGTTAGTCGGCCCAGCCGCCATCGACTTTGGGTCGCTCAAGGCTATTTCTCTCTATATAACTATACTGTATATAGCTCTAGGTGCCATGTTCGAGACCCGAACTCGGGAAGCCTTCCCCCTGATACGACCTAGGGATTGAGCCACGCGTAGTGAGGACTGTTGCAGACGGCTGACCGTTGGGTCACAATACCTGTGGGTAGGCCCAGCGGCTGTCGGCTGCGTGTCGCTCAAAGCTATTTACTATATAGCTCTATGTGGCATGTTCGAGACCCGAACTCAGGTAACCTTCCCCCTGATATGACCGAGGGACCGAGTGCCACGCGTATCGAGGACCGTTGCCGACGGCTGGCCACTGGTCCCGTTGTGCCACAAAATATGGGGGTCGGCCGAGCGGCTATCTATATAACTGTATACAGATCTATGAGCCACGTTCAAGACTCGGACTCGGGTAGCCCTCACCCTGATAAGGCCTAGGGACCGTGTACCACGCATAGCGGGGACCTTTGCCGACGGCTGGCCACCGGTCCCGTTGTGTCACAAAATATGTGGATCGGTCCAGCGGCCATCGGCATAGGGACGCTGAACGCTATTTTCCTCTATACACATATAACTATACTGTATAAAGCTCTAGGTGAGTTACGAGGTTCGAGACCCGAACTCGGATAGCCTCCCCACTGATGCAGCCTAGCGATTGAATGCCACGCGTTGCCGGGACCTTTGCCGACGGCTGCCCACTAGTCCTGTTGTGTCACCCAGTCTGTGTCGGCCCAGTGGCCATCGGCCGAATGTTGTTCAACGCTATATCCTTATATATAACTGTATATAGCTCTTTGTGCCATGTTTGAGACTCAAACTCTGGTAGCCTTTCCCTTAATATGGACTAGCGACCGAGTGCCACATGTACTGGGGACCTTTGCCGACGGCTGGCCACCGGTCCCGTTGTGTCGCAAAATCTGTGGGTCGGCCCAGTGGCTCAACACTATTTCTCTATTTATAACGTATACTATATATAGCTCTATGTACCATGTTCGAAATGCCGGTAACGTGATAAAGTCCAAGTCGCCAGTTTGGACACGTACATGTTCCAAAATTCTCTACACATAATGGGCTTTCAGAAAAATAGGGTGTACAAAATTCCCCCTGGGGTGAGGGTTATTCCTACTAGCTTACAGTCTATTTTTCTATTGTACCGGTTTTATATATTTTTCTAGATTTTAACCCAATACCCGCAATGGATTGCAGAATAAGTGATTTTGGTCCTTTTTTCAAACATATTTCAGCAGATATGTTATATATGATGCAAGAAAACACTTGCATATGTATGCTGTGCAACATTATATTACTTCAATTTCATAAGTTTATGTTAAAACTATTTTCAAAAATAATCCCAGATTCCGTTGATTTTTGACAAAAATACACATTTTTCGCCGAAAAATTGAGGCATTTTCAAACATCATACGGATCGGGACTTTTTTCTACTTAATTATTGTACCTTTGTCTATCTAAAAATTCCTTATTCAATTGTATTAAATTTGTTTCTATATTTTAACCCAATAACCCAATGGATTACAGAAATCTGTGATTTTTGTCATTTTTCCAACATTTTGCCCTAAAATGCAACTTTTTGAGCACATATGTTATATATGATGCCAGGAAAAACTTGAATATGTATGCTGTACAACATTCTATTGCTTCAGTTTGATAAGTTTATGTTCAAACCAATTTCAAAAAATAATTTCAAATTCCTGCGATTTTTGACAAAAATACACATTTTCGCCCCAAAATTAAGGCATTTCCAAACATCATGCGGTTTGGGACTTTTTTCTACTTAATCACTGGACCTTACCCTGCCCAAAAAGGTTACAATATGTCTTTTTTCTATTGTATTAGATATTTTTCTATTTTTTAGTTAAATATCCCCAATGTATTACAGAAATCAGCGATTTTATTCAATTTTTTAACATTTGTACCCAAAATCTGAATATGTAAGCATCGAGTCCATAAATCATATGGTGGGACATGTAGTGATGCGTTCCGAGAAAGATTCCATCAATTCAAATTGGTTCTAATATCTTCCATTCTTTTTCTAAAAAATAATTCCAGATTTCGGCGATTTTTGTCTAAAAATGCAACGTTTTCCCCCAAAACTCACTAAAGCCCCAACGCTCAGATGGCACACATTTCTCATTTTGAAACTTACTGTATGTTCTTTCAGAAAATCATACCCTACAAAATTCCCCCTGGGGTGGGAGGGTTTCTCCTACTAGCTCAGAGCCTATAAGTCACTACATGGGCGTTTTTTGTCATGCCTGCAGCGTTGTACCAGTGCTCCAGATAAGATGCGTATCTGCGTAATTACACATATTTTTATATCAAAGAAACGTATTAGAAATAAAATAAATGCGTACAAAAACGCATTAAAAATCGTCATTAAGTATTAAGAACCAAATGCACGCGTACACACTTCAATAGAAAAATGGAGTGCACCCAATCATACTCAATACTTTTTGCAGTTTGAGGTATTTAATGACAATCAAGTACCTCCAGCAATTACTAGTCGATACTTGCAAGAAAAAAGGAAGTTGGCTGTTTGACGCAAATTGATGCCATTTAAAAAAAAGACAGCTATAATGAATATATATAAACGGAAGAGGAAATACGTTATGTTTTATGGTAACGACTAAGAGTAAACATTTTACATTAATGGTTTTTACAATACTTGTTTTAAGAATACTCATTAGTCAATGTAAATTCGCAGTACAATATTTTTCATGCGTACAATTCGCATTGTGATGAAAGTTTATCTAGAGCACTGTGGAACAGCCCGTGCCATGAGGGATGTACAGATAGAAGCGCCAAAGGTAATTCACTGACTTATATTTTGTAAATCTCTACATGTTTAACCCTGGGTAATATTTGTTATGCCCTCAGTAATGTACAGCCCAGCACCATGAGGGAAGAGAAGATTGAAATAAAAGGTAACTCCCTGTCTTAATTCTCAGTTTGGTATTACCACTCATAGATGCAGGTAACATTCTGACTTATGGTTCTGCTTCCATATTATCTTGATGTTCACACAAAAGGCAACTGTTGACATTGTTGATTTTCAATCTAGATTTTCATTATTTTATTTTCACCTGTAATCATTTTAAACTTGATCCAAATTTAATAGGCAAATTATGTGATTTGTTTATGTTGTTTAGATATTGCAAGCTTTTAGAGTGTTTTAAACTGGTCAGTGCAGTTTATTTCTAAAAGTGGTTAATGATTTTCAAATAATAGGCCTGTCAATAAATATATGTTTAACAAGGGGTTGGACTAATATATAAATACATGTGGCAGTTCTTTACTATTACTACCCTTTGTCCATAGGGTCCTTATAACCCATTTTCATGAGGTAATTTTTTTAGTATCCAATTACTTCCCTTTGTCCATAAATTCTCTGTATCTTCAATACCTGTATTAAATATCATTATTGGCCTGTATTAAGTATCATTATTGTAAATAATTAGTATCGTTTTAATATGTATTACAATTTTATGTATATGTGTAAGCTGGAACGTTAGGCAGATTAAATGGTTTAAGCTTAAAGGGACACTGTCTGTAAGTAAGCAGATAGTGAGCATAACCAAATAACTGTCTGATTTTTATTTAGTGAAATGTATACATGGAAACATTAGCAAAGACCAAAATAAGTCTGTAGTAATATATTCGTGAGTTTGGGAAAAAAATGTTTTATTTATTGTTTGTAAACAATGTGGGTCCCACAATATTTAAAGTTTCTACTGATCACGTGACAGCCACTAGCACATTAGGTTTTCTATATTGCATTATATAACCGGCCTGCTTAGCTAAGTTGGTAGCGCTCTCATTATTATTACCCGTAATTGTAATTTTAGTTTGGACTGCGATTTCAAACTCACGAAGTAGACTTCTTTTTGTTTTTAAACCGCTATTGAATTCCGTCAAACAATCTTGTTTTTATTTAGTAAATATTCAATAATGGTAAGTGTTTAATGTTTGTCAAAGTAATTATTTCGTGTTTTATAAGCTAAAAGTTACGAACATTATCCCTTTAATGGTATTACTTCCCACTCAAGTAAGGGAATCTGAAGTTCCTGTTAAAGGTCATTGGGCCATGGAGAGTAAGTATGTAGTTGCCATTTCTGATATTCTGTTACTGATAGAACAGAACATGGCAGGTTTGTTTTTTCAAGTTATTTTTTTATAACTTGAATATACCTTTTCTGTTTTACAGAATAAAACCCTATTGACCTCGATACAGAGTTTCAGGTCTTACTTACAACCCACTGAACCGTGTGACAATATAAATATACAACTCGATGCTGGATGGACATTTGTCCACTTTAAAATAATCCAGAATAATCGTTTACATTGATTGAACACAAGAAAGAAGAGATTAGACAAATCTGGCTGTTTATAAAGGTCCTTTATTGACTGGCATGGCCATTCGGTAGCGTGGAATCTATTCGATAATAAGTGTAGGGCACGGTTCCCGGATTCCTATGTATCCTTTCCCTCTCTCTGGGGCGGCTCTAAATAACCTATACTGTGTTGATGAGCCGTTAAACAACATTCAACAATATTAAAACCTGAAATAAAGTGGATAGTATTTGGAGAATGCAGCATACATATATTATGTTTAAATTCATCACCTAAACACACTTGGATTGTAACTCATGCACATGTATGATGAAGAGAGGTTCTAACTTTTAGTGTTATACTTACTTTGCCCAAATTGTTCTCAATAACTGTGTTCATTTGTCCTGTAGGTTCTCTGGACAGATATTGGGGGTCAGAGCGAGATTAAACTAAAGCTCAGACAAGCTTTCGAGTGGCCCCTCAGGCATCCCGAAGCATTTACAAGGATGGGCATATCCCAGCCCAGGGGGATACTGATGTACGGCCCCCCAGGGTGCTCCAAGACAATGATTGCCAAGGCTCTAGCCACGGAAAGTGGCCTCAAATTTATTGCTGTCAAGGTATAAGTCTATTTTCTTATGATGTAATTGTCCAACAATAAAATTATTTTCGGAATGTCCTTAATAGGACTCAATCTCAATGATGTCAAATATTGTAATGATGTCAAATATTGGGCAAAGAATAGGGCCACTGCAGATCCCTTTGGAGGTGTAGGCAGAGGGGTAGAATCCCCCCAAATTCATGTTCATTTTATCATTTTTTGTTCATGTTCATTAAAGGTCTTCATCATGATCCCTGCATTGTTTCAGGTGCCATCTCGCTCGCATCAAAAGAGCAGTGGCAGAAAAACAATAACGTTGCTCCAGTGTAAATGGAGTTTCTACGATAGAATTTGCAGCAACTCAGCAGTTCAGGGTGAGAAGGTTCTAGGCCCATTTTCCATATTTTATCTCGATGTACATGGAAGATGAGCCTGGCATGTTCATGCCTGCTAGGCGACATATAACCTTTTCATGTGTTGGTGCGCCTTAAAACCCCAATTCAATTCAATTCAAATATTGTAATGATGTCAAATATTGTAATGATGTCAAATATTGTTAAATATTGTCAAATATTGTAATGATGTCAAATATTGTAAAATATTGTCAAATATTGTAATGATGTCAAATATTGTAATGTCAAATATTGTAATGATGTCAAATATTGTAATGTTGTCAAATATTGTAATGTCAAATATGTCAAATATTGTAATGTCGTCAAATATTGTAATGATGTCAAATATTGTAATGATGTCAAATATTGTAATGTTTTCAAATATTGTAATATCAAATATTGTAATGTCGTCAAATATTGTAATCAAATATTGTAATGATGTCAAATATTGTAATGATGTCAAATATTGTAATGTCAAATATTGTGATGTCAAATATTGTAATGATGTCAAATATTGTAATGTTGTCATATATTGTAATGTCAAATATTGTAATGTCGTCAAATATTGTAAAGATGTCAAATATTGCAATGATGTCAAATATTGTCAAATATTGTAATGATATCAAATATTGTAATGATGTCAAATATTGTAATGATGTCCAATATTGTAATGTTGTCAAATATTATAATGATGTCAAATATTGTAATGATGTCAAATATTGTAATGATGTCAAATATTGTCAAATATTGTAATGATGTCAAATATTGTAATGATTTCCAATATTGTAATTTCAAATATTGTAATGATGTCCAATATTGTAATTTCAAATATTGTAATGATGTCAAATATTGTAATGATGTCAAGTAATGTAATGATGTCATATAGTGTATTGATGTCAAATATTGTGATGATGTCATATATTGTGATGATGTCAAATAATGTAATGATGTCTTATAGTGTAATGATGTCAAATATTGTAATGATGTCATATAGCGTATTGATGTCAAATATTGTAATGATGTCAAATATTGTGTAAAATTCTCTGACAAAACAATGTCCAACATAATATATTTATACTTATGTATGTATAGTGTAAGTAGTGAACAGTTTGTCCGAAATCATTGACCGTTTTAATTTTTAGAATATATTAGCCTTATTGGAATTGGAATTTCATTGTTCATGGGCATAAACGATGAAATAAATGTTCAGGAGTTTGCTATAATCGAATGATAATTTTCAATAATGTTGTAATAAAAACATGATTTAAGATGTAATGGCATTCATAGTGTGGTATATAAAACATGTCATGTCTCGTTGAGGTAATGTGGTAACTCTAATGCACATATTTATGCACGTGTTTTAGGGTCCAGAACTATTTAGCAAGTGGGTTGGAGAGTCTGAGCGGGCAGTGAGGGAGGTGTTCAGAAAAGCATGGGCTGCAGCTCCCTCCATTATATTCTTTGACGAGATAGACGCTCTTCTAGCCATAGAGAGAGGCAGGTGAGAAAAGCAGGTCTTATAAAAGACAAACAGTTTCCTCTATAGTTGTATGTTGCATGTAGCTGCTTACCGACTCATAGCCCTTATCACTGAATCTCACAAATGTGTTCTTTGTTTGTAGTGTTGGGAATCGGCTGAAAATTCATGATCGATCATCAGAATATTTAACCAACCAATGATCGATCATTAATCGATTAAACATGGCTGCTATAAAAGACAATTGTAAGCCTTTTTCAGACTATAATGAAGAAATGAATCACATTTCAAGTATGTTCTGGTAATAAAGGAACTGAATGAAACTGACCAACATATATTTTAAAATATAAGTTGTGATACCCACTATAATTATGTGACTACTTGTTACAAAATTATAACTCTTTTTATTTTCTTGTATATTTTAGTACAAGAGAATGAAATAAGCCATAATTTTCAACAACCGAGTAAAGTCGATCATGAAACTTGTATTAAATCGACTATTAAATCCGATCTAAAGGCATAACTGATCGATAATTGATCAAATCAATTAATAGGAACAACACTAGTTCTTTGGCTTGAGCTTTTTAAAATATTCCAATATAAGTTCTTAATTCACAAGCAGAAAAGAAACTGTTTTTCTATGCAAATGCTATAACTGCCATGGAAATAGATGAGCTAAATCAAACCAATAAGGCAACTTAGTAGTACTGTGTTATAAATAGAGGATCTTACATGAGTACTCATTCATTGTTGAATTTATTAAACAAGTTGGCAAAATGATATAATGCGAGGCTTTTGCCGAGCATTATATCATTTGTGCTAACGAGTCCTCTATGTAGAACACAGTATTACTTAGTTGCCTTATTTGTTTGAATGAATTCTATTTATTACATAACTCACATATCGACTTTTATTGCTTTTTGCCTGTCGCTTTAATACGTGAAACCGACATAAACCGTGGGAATTGGATCATAGTCATTATCGATTTTTTTTGACAGCGCATACTAAGCTTATTTGCATATTTATATAACTAGTGGTATATCGAAAATATAGAATGGTGTTATTCCACTGCCACACCATAAGTTATGTGATAAAATGCAATAAAATGCAAAACACTAATGTTTAATTTCAATATATTTAATTTTCATTGATTGTTATTGATGGAATGTGAGTTTGGCTCAAGCAGGAGAGCATACTCGGGCTATAAAGTTGTGCAAATTGGTTATATTAAATACAGTACTGGTTTGGCACAAATTTTCAAAGTGAAACTTTTACAACATTTATGTATTTCGGGTAACAACGTTTACTGTGATTAAAAAGTCTACTACAGCACAGTTTTGTCCTTTATCTAAACTAACCTGTAACTTTTCTTACAAAACATTTTTGGATTATACACCTTTGGATTTCTCGGAAATATTACATGGAATTAAATATGTATTGTAGTGTATTATAGACTGGTTTTCAGAGGCCTTTTTTGCCACTGACCGTTCCTAGGCGCTAGCCCTATTATCAAAACTTTTATGTTTGTGATGTCATATATTGCCTTTTATTCAATTGTGCAGTTGCTATTTATTTCTGTGCGTCTTTGTGGTTGACTGTGGTCCTTGAATGTTACATTCCCTGTTCGACCTTTATGGTCCTCTCTCAGATGTATAACAATCGGCTTGATCCGTCAGTAAATATAGTCGCCATTACTAAATATAGAAACAACTTTAAACGACTTTGAATTGTTGCGAAGAATTTGACGAAACTTTACGGGAAGCATCGTTGCGCGATCCTATATCATATTGGAATAAATCGTCCTGATACGTCAACAAATTTGGCCGCAATTCCTAAAACAAATCTTTAAACGACTTCTTCTTATGAACTTCTTGGTATAATTTTGCGAAACTTCGCAGTAAGCATCGTTGCGTGGTCCTCTCAGATTAGTATAAATCGTCCCGATACGTCAACAAATTTGGCCGCAATTCCTAAAAAAAATCTTTAAACGACTTCTTCTTATGAACTTCTGGGTATAATTTTACGAAACTTCGCAGTAAGCATCCTTGCGTGGTCCTTTCAGATTAGTATAAATCGTCCCGATACGTCAACAAATTTGGCCGCAATTCCTAAAAAAAATATTTTAACGACTTCTTATGAACTGCTGGGTATAAATTTACGAACCTTTGCAGTAAGCATCCTTGCGTGATCCTCTCAGATTAATACAAATCGTCCCGATTTGTCAAGAATTATGGCCGCCGATACTTAACATAGAAACATCTTTAAACGACTTTTTCTCAGCAACAACTGAGTATAATTTGACGAAACTTAACAGGAAGCATGGTCCACTCTCAGATTTATATAATTTCCCGAATCGTCAACGAGTGTGACCCCCATTACAAAAATAGAACAAAATTTAAACGACTTCTCATGAACTAATGACCCAATTATTTTGAAACTTGATCAAAAGTGTCATCTCATAACTATTTATCAGTAGTGCTATTACTTACTCGTCCCTTGAGCTCATCAAGCCCACTCTGTATGGCTTTAAAGTAGAATATCGCTTAATCCGAGTCTGCTACTTTTATATCTTGTTTGTGCTTGTTGCTTCCAAGGGTTTACCTATTCAGTATGTATTATCATTCACACTAGCGTTTGTTTAGCGCTGTGTGGTCGCCTTAAAAGTGGTCCCGACTACAAATCAGTAGTGTTATTACTTACTGATCCTTTGAGATCATCAAGCCCAATCTGTGGAACTTAAAAGCAGAATATCGCTAAAGCCCGTACTAGGAGGCGTGAGAGGTGTTGCAATTTACCTTACCTCTCACGAACAAACTCAATAAAGCCGAGTCTGCTTCTTTTATCTCTTGTTTGTGTTTGTTGCTTCCACGGGATACCCCTTTTCAGTATTTATTATCATTCACACTAGCGTTTGTTTAGTGCTGTGTGGCGGCCAAAAAAAGTTGTCCAAACTACAAATCAGTAGTGTTATTACTTACTGGTCCGTTGAGATCATCAAGCCCAATCTGTGGAACTTAAAAGCAGACTATCGCTAAAGCCCGTACTAGGAGGCGTGAGAGGTGTTGCAATTTACCTTACCTCTCACGAACAAACTCAATAAAGCCGAGTCTGCTTCTTTTATCTCTTGTTTGTGTTTGTTGCTTCCACGGGATACCCCTTTTCAGTATTTATTATCATTCACACTAGCGTTTGTTAAGTGCTGTGTGGCGGCCAAAAAAAGTTGTCCCAACTACAAATCAGTAGTGTTATTACTTACTGGTCCGTTGAGATCATCAAGCCCAATCTGTGGAACTTAAAAGCAGACTATCGCTAAAGCCCGTACTAGGAGGCGTGAGAGGTGTTGCGATTTACCTTACCTCTCACGAACAAACTCAATAAAGCCGAGTCTGCTTCTTTTATCTCTTGTTTGTGTTTGTTGCTTCCACGGGATACCCCTTTTCAGTATTTATTATCATTCACACTAGCGTTTGTTTAGTGCTGTGTGGCGGCCAAAAAAAGTTGTCCCAACTACAAATCAGTAGTGTTATTACTTACTGATCCTTTGAGAGCATCAAGCCTAATCAAAGCAGAATATCGCTAAAGCCCGTGCTAGGAGACGTAAGAGGTGTTGCACTCTACATTACCTCTCACGAACAGACTCAATAAACCGAGTCTGCTACTTTTATCTCTTGTTTGTGTTTCTTGCTTCCATGGGATCCCCCTTTTCAGTGTTTATTATCATTCACACTAGCGTTTGTTTAGTGCTGTGTGGCGGACGTAAAATGTTGTCCCGACTACAAATCAGAAGTGTTATTACTTACTAGTCCTTTGAGAACTTCAAGCCCAATCTGTGGAACTAAAAGTAGAATATCGCTAAAGCCCGTGCTAAGAGACGTGAGAGGTGTTGCACTCTATATTACCTCTCATGAACAGACTCAATAGATCCGAGTCTGATACTTGTGTCTCTTGTTTGTGTTTGTTGCTTCCAAGGGATCCCCTTTCCAGTATGTATTATGTATTTGTTTCATACCCGTCAATAAATATGGCTGCCGTTATTAAAAATTAAAAACATCTTTACACGCCTTCTTCTCATGAACCAATGGTCCACGTGTATTTTTGTTTTCTCATAAAAGCCTTGGTTCATGGGTTCGAATTCCAGTGGGGCAGCTTTTTTTTTTGGAAACTTATTTCATTGGCTGTGTTAATCATTTTGTTTTATTTATTTTGATCAAACTTTCATGTCCTCTTTAGCAAGTAGAGCGATGCAGGCCCTCCCTGGTCTTGTTTTTGCATTGCTATGGAAGTTGTATCGCCTGCTTGGCAGACCGTCCTTCGAATGCACAAAAATAAATGTATATACTTTTTAGGTACCGGAACATCACCATATTGAAACAAAAGATATGTAATTTGATTAAAGCACTAACTTCGAGCCTTGCAATGTTGGTATTATTCTTTTCTTGCAAGACATGTGAATTAGGAACAGTAATTACATTTTATCGAACGAATGTCAAAATATGTTTTTTGAAAAACTTTGTAAATGTACAGAAATCGACATTATAATATCCGTGAAGTATAATATGTTTACATTTGGAACTGCCTCGTTCAATTTCGTAAACCAAAATCTCAGAACCCAGATAAGAACAATACTATTGATTTGTAAAATTGTAAAATGTATTTTGGCTTTATATACAAAACCCTGTGTTTCTTTTTAAACTACGGGTTTTATTTATGTGATGGGTATGTAAAAGGAGAGAAATGCGCATTACATGTGTCGATAATCCTTCTATACTAAAGGAAAAGGGAACTCGGGAATTTACACATTTATATGTTGCACATTTAATTCCACGTAATACTCTAGTGAAATCCCAAGATTTTTTGTAACGAAAGGGGTTGCAGCAAGTCAGAGAAAGGACACAAGTGTGCTGTAGTAGACTTTTTAATCACAGAACACGTTGTAATACGAAATTCATAAAGGTTGAATTTCCGCTTTGAAAATGTTAGCCTTGTCAGTAATGTATTTAATCTAAAGAGATTGGAAAAACATACCCTACGCTTGCTCTTGAGCCAAACGCATATTCTATCAATAATGAAACTTTGAAGGAATAACGTTTGGTGTGATATGTGATATTTTAGATTTTGTTCCGAAAGTCTGAGATCTAATGTAGCCATGTACCATTTTCGATTAACAGCAGCATACTGTACATAACATATACAGCGGAAATTCCCGAGTGGCGTTTCTGTTTTCCTTTAATATATTTGTATATAAGCTTATAACTCTACAACTATAGTTGACAATGTAATGAAGCTTCACAGATTATTTATTTTGACACAAAAACAGTTTATGATTTACTAAAGTTAAATAACTCTGGGATGTACTTTTACACAATTAACTGCCCTTAGGCTTATATAAGCCCGATTACAATGGCTTTTGTTTGAAACTTGAATGTCCATTACTATTTTATGCAACTTCATATACGTGTTTGTCACAAAAGGATCGCATGTATGACTAAGGTCACATAAGTCTGATTTGCATTTTCAAACATATATGCATGCCCTTACCTTAGTCAAAATGTAATGGTTAACTCATTTTGCGTATGCTTAAATCCCTTTAAGTCGCAATTATATGAAACTCCAAAGATGACATGCTTTACTACGCTCCTATCAATACGAGTGTTTTTCATTTAGTAATTATTTTCCTTTATATCTTACCCTAAGGATCCACTTTAATGTATAACACCAGTCATTTAAAGATATTTCGAATAGTCTCGTATGCTGTCTTTCCGACAGCTCCTTTTTTATTTGCCTGATACCTCCAATAGCGACAGCCTTTTATTTTTATTATGTCTAACCTTTCAGAGTTAGAGTTCCGTTTTCGAACACTTTCAGTAGCATTCAGACTGAGGTGCCCATGAGTAATTTAACCATTGTCAATGGTGTCGATTACTACGGCATGTATTTACATACCGACAATACCCTTTTTGCAGTAAACTGTGAAATAACTGCAAAATATTTACGATAAGGTAAACCATATAACTGTCGAATAATTTACGAATTTAGCAGATTTCGTTCGATTTTCATGCACGTTTCTGTCTTGACTATGGCATATGTGTGTTCCTCACTCGGATTTACCTACGAAGCTACGAAGCTACGAAGCTATGAAATAGAAGAAATCCGAGACTTTCCATACTTAAACCCATTTTATTTTTCTATGGGTATTTTTCCGTATATGTCTTCGCCCGTGTGATTGCTGTCAGAAAATAGGGTGCAAACTTTGAGCGGATATGACGTTGAACCGTATTTGTTATCATAGAGAGTACGAAATAGCATTTGTTATCATATAGAGTGCATTATAGCATTTTGTACGTTATAAAATTTGTTATCATATAGAGTACATTATAGCATTTGTTATCATATATAGTACGTTATATCATTTGTTACCATATAGAGTACGTTATAGCATTTTTTATCATATAGAGTACGTTGTAGCATTTGTTATCATATATAGTACGTTATAGCATGTGTTATCCTATAGAGTACGTAATAGCATTTGTTATCATATAGAGTACATTATAGGATGTGTTATCATATAGAGTACATTATAGCATTTGTTATTATATATAGTACGTTATTGCATTTGTATCATGTAGAGTATATTATAGCATTTGTTATCCTATAGTGTACGTTATAGCATTTGTTATCATATAGAGTACATTATAGCCTTTGTTATCCTATAGAGTACATTATAGCATTTGTTATCATATAGAGTACATTATAGCCTTTGTTATCCTATAGAGTACATTATAGCATTTGTTATCCTATAGAGTACATTATAGCATTTGTTATCATATAGAGTACTTTATAGCATTTGTTATCATGTAGAATACATTAAAGCATAAGCTAGTGGAGAACTGTGTGGGGTAAATCGAGAAAAATGCATGCATAAATTGTTCCGCATAAAATACACTATTTTTCCCATAATAATTAAAAAGTGTTCATACTTATTACATTCCTAAACTGACATGCACACAATATGTGGTTTTATATGAAGGTGTTTTTCCCGTTTCCATTCAAATGTCCGTGGCTTTTCTTTCGCTCTAACATATTACTGTTTTAAAATGCGTGCAGTTGTCATTAATTAGTTCTTCATGTTGGTTTTGTTAAACTAGTGATAAGGCATGACTTCTTAAACGTTTTTAATAAAATGTCCGCATTGTTTTTATCCATGAATATATATTACGGATTGTAATGATTTCTCTAATTGTTCGTGACTTGCAATTCCTTATATCGTTATAACTTATGTCAATCAAAGACATTATTGGAATCGACACCATAAGATGTGCTAGTTGTTGTCATTTATGAACTTGACAATGCCATTTAAAGCCTT
Source organism: Cyrtodaria siliqua (assembly GCA_037043455.1). Classification (NCBI taxonomy): domain Eukaryota; kingdom Metazoa; phylum Mollusca; class Bivalvia; order Adapedonta; family Hiatellidae; genus Cyrtodaria; species Cyrtodaria siliqua. The sequence continues at coordinate 58,120 of JAWPHD010005922.1, read as the reverse complement.
TGTGTTCATTGTGCAATCATAAAATCCACTGCCCTCGAGGTACGCCATGTCAAAGATTGCACCCAGATTAAAGTTGAGCTGTTGAAGCATTGCGTCACTGGACTCCCTGGGGAGTGCTTCGGGGCCACGGAGGTGAAGAATTACCAGAGCAATCTTGGCGGACACTGAAATACAGGAAGCAAAGCTTAAACGTAGCAGGCAACCACTTAAACTAAACTTCAGTATATGATCGGTTCTCAAATATATACCAGCGTTGTTCTTCGCTAAAGATAAAAAGAGCATAGTATTAACATGATACATTATATCACTTTTATGACAGTAGGAATTAACGCGAAAGAATGATAACCATGAACTTGTCTATACGGTTTGGTCGTCAAAAAGACATACGCCCACATTGCTGCAGATCACCAGCCATATAATCAAACACTAACATAAACGTACGCAGGAGAGAGATGTAGAACATAAGATGTCAAGTCTTAAGTATATATCGCTATAAATGAATCACAAAAAAAACATTGTATTCAACTCAACTGAAGGGGATAAACAGTCAAATAAGCTAATTCTTCGTCTGCAGGGAGTTTATTTACCGCCTATTGAATCCCCACCAAAAGCATTTGCTTACAAAATGCTAATTCAACTGGTAACCATCACTAAAGAACAAGACTCCAGGAAATGTTATGTAGTGAATGAAAGCAATCGTTGTTTTTATTGGAACGGCATATTTCTAAATGTATATTTAGAAAACGTCTATAATGTCATTTTGAGAAATGTGATAGTAAAACACATAAAATACGTATATGTATTTACAAAGCCTTGCAATGATCGCATAACCTTGTAAAATATTATATCTGAAATATATATGCTTGTATGAGCCTGAATATAATAAGCTGGTGAACATATATGAGCATTTTCCGTAATCATAAAATACAATAATATACTCTGACATGTAAGAAATTGCAAGTATTCCTTTTTAACTTTTATATACTCTGCAATGTAGGACATTTTCAGTATTTCTTTTTAATTTTATACCTCGCAAACGGGAGCTTTTTGCTTCAAATCCTGGTCGGGTCATGCCAAAGACTTCATACAAATGGTATTAGTAGCCCCTTTGCTTGATATTCAGAGTAAAATGGGTAGTTCTAGGCCCGGTGTCAGTATAATGTGACTGGGTGGGGTATCATGTCATTTGTCTACTGCCTTGTTATTCTAGTGTGTAAGCACTATACAGCTCAAATAGACACCGTCGTGATATGACTGAAGGATTGTTTATAATGTCACAATTGGTGGAGAAAAATAAAATGTGTCATATTATTGTATCTCATACAGCTTTTTTTTAATGCGAAACTATTGTAACTCAGCTTTAAATCATTTAAAATAGTTTTGCATTTGTTTTTAATTAAATCTTCATATAAAGGATTGTTTATAGCCAACAAAATTAGGTTGTTTCTTGCAAATTATTTAAGATTATAATAATTTGCATAAGTATTGCTTTCAAAAATAATTTTGCGCGAAACTATTGTAAGTCAAATTTAAACTTTACAATATTTACACAATAATTATTCCAAATGAAAGTAATAATAACTGCTCTATGTTTTTTATGTGAAATAGAAGTTAAATTAAAGATTGAAGTTAATTAGTTTTATTGCATACCATTCTTAGGACATTAAAGGTTATTTGTATTAAAAATGCGTTATTAGTGAAAATATGTAAGGTTGTTTTTTATTTATTTTAGCCTCTACTTGGGATCACGGAATTAGGGATATCAGTTGTTCCACAGAAGAATTAATAAGTATTTCCAATCCCCTTTTTCCCAAGCTTTGCAAACTGATATGAACTTAATGAACTTGTTATATTTGGTGTTATCTGGTAAAAAAATATATTGTGATTTTTTTTTAAACATTGCCGAAACATCATGACATTGTGCACGAAACATCATGTGCACATATGTTTTTCTGTGTAAGGATTGATAGGATGAACAAAAGTCATGAAACAGATTAATATTTATATCTTTTAGTGCGGTTTATTTACAGATTTTCATTTATTTGTGTATTCCAGGAGTAAATGTATATTTTACGGGGTCTAATTAGGTCAAATTAATGATGATTTGAAATTCCCAACTCAGTTTAAGTATTTCTATCTGTAAAGTGGACAAATTGTTTTATACTTTAACGCTAATAATGTTAAAGTATTAAGCAAGTTTTACACATCACTCTCTCAAACAATGATTGTTGAGTTCGAATTTGTGGTAATTGAGAAGAAACCTTAGTTGTTTCTCTAATTTCAATGAAAAACAACACTGATTAATTAATATCCCTCATGTGTTTATAAGTATTTTTAAATGATTAGTAATAATGGAAATTATTTTATTTAATAATTACCTTATAAATTATTAACTAGTAAGGTGAGAAAGTTTTCCCATTGCTTTACGAAATGGCGATTGTTCTTAGAATCCGTTCAGGTGATTCATGGCCAATAGAAATAGCCTAAAATATTAAAATTGGAGCCGAAAATGACTTAGAACAACATAATTATGAAAAACAACTTTATAATCTTTTTCGACGGAATAGTTTCACTATTATATAAAGCAGTAAGTAATACTTATACTATCGAAGGTCAGGGCTGGTATAAACTCTTTAGGCCATCCTTAATAAACAGTTTGTTTGCGGTTTCCCTGCCCAAGATTTCATAAGTGGGTAGGAAGGTATATATTTTACCAATTGCTTTGCATTATAGGGACCCATAGCAATCTTGAAGTATTCATCAAAGTTTGAATTATGAATCCAGTATAAGTATAACATTAAACCTGCTTGCATATAATTATATTAAAGGAAATATAATTTCAAATTCTACTTCTTTCTTCTGTCATAGGTTTTAAATATATTGTTGGTGTAATATAATCAACAAATAATAATATGTAAAAACAATTGCTTTGAATTATTAAAATAATTATAAATAATTATTTAAAACATGCAAGATATATGGAAAAAAAATAAACCGAAGCCACGATTTTTAAATACATAAAGATTACCGTGTGCCTCTTCAAGTGAATGGTTCTATCCAATAAATACTGATAAAGGTGATCCTTTGAGAGCAACATATACAATTAAGAGAAAAAAGCAGCAGACTCGGTTTTATTGAGTCTGTACATGAGAAGTAATGAAAGAAGCAACACTTCTCACGCCCCCTAGCACCGGCTTAAGCGGTATTCTACTTCAAAGCCACCTATATTGGGCTCGTTGGTCCCAAAGGACCAGTAAAAAATAACACTACTGATTCGTAGCACGGGGAGACTTTTTACAGCCGCCACACTGCAGGTTTAAGTCACATTGCAACTTATCAGTAGGGTCAGTGTGAGGTTTGGTGCACCCTTGAACCGGTTTAAATCCCCAGTGGCCTACTTTACCACTGACCGTTCCAAGGCGGTAGCCCTATTGTCAACCCTTTTATGTTTGTGATGTCGTTTGCTTTTATTATTACTTTTGCCTTCTTGTTTGTCTGTTTGCATGTTTCTGTGTTTTGTGGTTGACTGTCCTTCTTGAATGCTACTTTCCCTGTCCGATCTTTTTATATTTCTTTAAACTAATACTATTAAAATACATGCAGAAGTCTGCAGTTGCAACTACGACACTATTTGATATGGGATTATTCAATCTGGTTAAGGCTCATTTGTGGTCCAATTCTTAAAGTTTTTACTTCAAACGCCCCTACACCACCCCCTACAAACAACACACACCCCTCCACCTCCTAAACCGAAATAGGAGACACAGTTGTGCAAGAAGCTAGAGGTTCAACTATTCAGTAAAACCCATTGTCCCTACAATAAGCTTATCGCCACAAAAAGCGTTTGTTAAAATAGCCACTTGCCATAAGAATTTTTTACAAACACTTTTTAGCTTCATAAAGAAATTATAAGATATTGCACTCCATATAAGTGTTATTATCTTCATCGTATCTGAATTGTGTGACTTTACTACATTAAATGATCTCTATAACAAGTATTGTCTATAACAAGTATTGTCTATAGCATATTTCGATGTATTGTTTGTTTAAAAATCAGTTATTTAAATAATATTGACTTGCAATAGTTTCGCATAAAAAATTTATAAAGCCATGTTCTCATTTAACTTTATGAAGAGGGAAAATATTTAATAACAACTATGTAACGGGAAGATAATGATAACTGCTGTATGTTTCAGTTGTGGAACTAATCTTAAAATAAAGATAACAAGAACTTAAGGGATTTTGTTGCATACCATTCTTAGGTTTGTCCAAAATGAGCCTTAACGATACAAACTTACTGCCTAAAACTGTACTGTCCAATAGTTTTCATTGAAAACAAATATATACAAATATTACGAATATTAAAGTCCCCAACTCGAGCACAAGCTCTTGAAAAACGAATAAGTTGAGATACATACACCCCAAAAGAAGTTGCTCGGGGAACATCCCCATCAAAGTGGGGATAATTAACAATGTCAAAATTAAAATCATCTCTCTTGTCATAGAGTTTGCTAATTATTTCACCATTTTCAATCGAGAGATCTAAATCAAGAAAAGAAGCGTTATTATCAGATATATTGGCTTGGTTAAGCTGAAATTCTTTAGGATAAATATAATTAACCATAGTTGGAAAGAAAGGGTTGTCAATGCTCAATATGTCATCCAGATACCGAGAGGTGTCATTAAAGGCTTCATTAATATCTGTCTGGGTATCTGCTGAAAGACTCAACATGAAATCCCTTTCATAGCAAAATAAAAACAAGTCTGCGACAAGTGGTGCACAGTTCGTACCCATAGGGATACCAACAATTTGTCTATAAACGGTGGTTCCATACCTGACGAAAATATTATCTAATAGGAAGATGAGTGCTTCACAAACCATAGCAAGTCCATATAGTATAATTGTCTAAACTGCCATAAGTCAATACTTCTTAAATATCTCATACATAATAACATGAATTATTTCTTCTCTTCTCAAATCATAAATGGATACCATTTCTTTATTACATGCCAGAGAATAAGTTATTGAATGCATTTATGATGAAAATAAGATGTTTTTGCTTCTCCTATAAAATTTTCTAAAAGTGAGTTGCAATAGTTTCGCGTTAAACCCTCGATACGTACATATGTTTGACTATAATTTTATAGATTAATGAAAATATGAAAATGAACCTACAATTTACCCCATGTAAAGCAATTTCTGCATCAGCTCCAAGTCGACTGGTATCGATGCAAATCACTAACACAGGTAATTTGGAACCGATAGACGAAGGGTCAACCAATTTTGTTAACCCTACAGCAGTTTTTTGTACAGCAAACTGTTCTGTCAGCCTGCGCTCAAATCCTGACCATATTGGCTGTACACCTTGATCGTTTCGCTGACAATACACCTGAACTGAAACTAGAAATAATGTTGAAATGCATTATGGCTCAACGTTTTTAACATAGGCAACCGTGCTTTTGTTAAATATTCATACTACAGCAAACATTCTAGGTGGAGAATATTAATGACAGCTGTTCATAGCTGTTTAGAGGCTAATTTGCAATGCTACAGGTACTTCTTATTAAACGCATTTAACTGTAATTTAAAAGTGCGCGTACATGTAATCACATGTTCTTTGGTTTATACTGTTTTGCACATATTTACATTCATTAGTGTTTATGTTTAATAAAATACCATTGATATCCCGGGAAACATAATTTAATATTATATCTCTTTTTTGTTCTTCTTTTTTTCATATTAATTCATAAATTAATGAACCTGTACTAATCTTGTTATTGTGTTTAAAATATATTTGTAAAATGTGTGTTTATATGATGAAAAACTATGTAATAGTTTGTCAATACAATTTCTTCTTCTTCTTCATAATTTAATATCTAACTGATTTTTCCGAAGAAAACGAATGAATTATACCATGAGAACGTGTATATTCAACAGACTGCTTCCTCTGTGTCGGTTGAACAGTTGGATATCTTTCTGTCCACTTAGAGCGGAAATCAGACATTCGTTTATTAAGCAATTCCAAGCCAGAAACCTACAAAAAAGTAGAAATTTACATAAGCCACATAATATTCGTTTATTGCTTTGTTATATATTCCAGTGTTTATTGCTTTGTAATATATTCCAGTATTATATACCCAAAAGCGCAAGTTGATAAAGTGATATTGCTAGCGTTGTACACTAATTGACATGAAGTGCTTAATATATTCAGATAATTCCAATGGGTCATAAGACCCGTGAGGATACAACAAATACATACAACTTGATATGATACTCTGTGTATTAAAATTCGACGGCCAAAATAGTCGTACTGATCACCATAAGCGCGTTTAAATGAAATTATAAAAAAACACCTAACGGAACGATGATGTAATAAGATAAATCAAAGCTCTGAAAGTATACTAGACCAAACAGCTAACGCACCAGTAGACGTTACCTTTAATGTATGAACTTATTATTATGCCGACTGGTACCGTTGGAGACAGGTGATTTAGATGATTTTTTTTAAATTTTCAGTCGTTATTGACAAGATATTTGTCTCGTTCTGAATGAAATTTGTTTTGATTTATTGATTGTTATTATTGAGAAATTAAAGGTATTGTCTCTAGTGAGTTAGCTGTTTGGTTCATTATACTAAGCGGCGTAGGTTGGTCGAAGAAGATTTACTGTCTAGATCCTTTGTCATGTTGAAGGGGCGTGAAAGAAGCAGAATGCGTTGTATTTGTTTTGTTATAATTGTATTGGAACAAAGTTATGCCATTTATGTGAAGAAACCTGCCAACAGTTTTATTATGACAATATTATCAATATGGAATGTATTGTAAACTGCAAGCAATTCTTGTTGGTGCAGATGCTCGACTTCCAATGTTGTATTGGTGAACTAAATTGAAATTGAGATAATTCAATATAACACATATTGTGCGAGATACAAGAACATACAACAGAGCTACAGATGAGCTTTTTGATCAGTTGAGTATTTACCCAGTGGTTTATATTTAAATGCATATTTCATGATTTCAAGCGGGTAAAATAAAACCATACAATTGTGTGACACTGTTTTGGGGTGGCATTCAACTAATATTGTATAGCATTACACGAAATGTAACTCATCAAATAAACTTATAATAAGCTTTATACAAGGTGACTGGCTGGTACTTCAACAACCCATGAATTGCTCAGTTTGCATTGGTTGTTTTATTATTTAACAATTTCGATTACTTTATTGGTGCCCAAGCTTTTGGTTTTAATTTGGTATTCTAACATTTATAATTGGGTATTTAAGCTTGTTATCTGTAGCTCTGCATACACAGCTTTAAAGAGACACATGACCCTCTTGAAATGGCTATTAAGCATTGAAATAATTATTTATCCAGTATCATGTTGAAGTGGAACCTGGTTTCATATAAAACATTATTTTATTGATTTTTCGGTTTTTGTCGTCTTGAACAATATCAATATCTGTAAATATATTATTGGTGCAATGTAAGCAACAGTTAATAATATACACGAAGAAATTACTTTATATTATTTCTATAACTAGATGTATCACTAAAGGTGATACATACCCCCTCCCCACAAACATGTTTTTAGTAAGACAAAGGGCAATGGTCAGTGTGGACATAATGGGTGTGTGTTACTGTTACTAAATAATATAAAACCCATATTAACTACTATTATTGACACTGGTGGCAAACAGTCAATTCTCCATATCGTAGAATATGCATTTAGGTATACAGGTTTTACGACGGGCATCGCCATCTTGGATTTTCGTATTAGATTTGACAGTGGCTATCATTATAATAATTATTCTCTATCAGTCCGCATACTTTCGATGTGAAAAGAATCATTTATCAATTGTTAATAAATCATAGAATCATATTAAATAAAATACTAAACGAAATCTATCGATTTAAAGAAAAAAGCTATTAGTCAAAATGTTGAAGCAAATTTTCTAACCTAGATCGTCGTTAATTTAGTTAATCTGCCTCATTCCGAAATGGGGAATACATTAACAATCTATTTTCTTATTTTTCGGTACTCGGCTTTACTTTAGTAATTCAGTACAAGAGAAATTGATTCACAGCATCAAGTCGCCGCAAACAAATTGCATTTAAAAGAATATAATTAACCTAACAGTACAAAGAAGTCCAGAGCCACGCCGGCCGTCGTAAAGAGAACATATTAACAATCTTAATAATTTGAGAAACGTGGAAACATATACAAGATTAATTGAATTGAATGTTGTTTAACGGCTCATCAATACAGTATAGGTTATTTAGAGCCGCCCCAGAGAGAGGGAAATGATACATAGGAATCTGGGAACCGTGCCCTACTCTTATTATCGAATAGATTCCTATGGTTCTTTAACGTGCTCGGAGGATAGACCGATACATGTTCGATATGATCAGATCAACACACGCGCGCACACACGCGCGCACGCACGCACACACACACACACACACACACTTCCCCGACACCCAAAACTGTTTATTGCAATAAAAAAGTTTTGTTCATGATATATTTCAATACCCGATTGTTTTTTAAAACAATTATTCAAATTCCTTTATTTATGTTACAGAGTAAACAGACGAGGAACAGGTCTACATTTTCATCTGTTTTTCGAAGCATTAAACGTGACTTACGAAAAATAACTTTTAATTTCAATTTTATCAGGTTGCAATAGATAATTTATTATTGCAAACTACAAGATAAGTAAAAATTACTAACCATAGTTGTCACCGTGTTGCTAGTACAGTCGTCTTTACTTTCTGAAATAACATATTTTAACTCATTTCATTAGAATAATAATGATTGCAGGTCAATGTGATATCTTGTTAAAAAACAAAACTTTGCTATTTATTTGGATTGTGGCTCACATTCAATGCCTGGGAATTATATTCACCCGAGGAGATATACTTTCCGGACAGGGTATGTTAGCCCTTAATTGGTGCTTCAACGTTTTGTTTCTAATATATTTATAAATAAACAACAACTTGGAACATCTTATTTTTCATTCATCGAATGTCCCAAAAGCGTGCCGCTATTTCATTCCTTACTCGAAGTCGCTAAACGTACATGACACCAATGACCATTACTAGGAAAAACGTTTTACTTTTACACATCAGCAAACACATTTTTGATGATAATATGTAAAAGAAAAAGAAGAGAAAAGCTGAAGTTTTAGTGAAGATGATACTTTTGATGTTGTGTTGGTAGTGACCTAACGTCGTGTACAAACAATTCTAGACGACAAGTGATCGTTTACATTATCGACGAGCGCAGTATATAACAAAATTAACCAAGCTGGAACATTGAACTTTGTTTTTAATTAACGATAAAGAAATAAAAAGAAAACCTATGCGTTAATTTTCGTTATGGAGTGATAAAATGCAACGGAAAGACGCCATTGCGTCATGACATATACCATACTATCGGTGATTTCCAGTAACTAGAAGTCGAAATTTGTAAACAAAACACGTGCTCTAAAAATTTACAATTGAAAGAACAGGTCAAAGTAATACAACAAATTAAACTAACCCACATATTCATGATGCTTCTCCTAAAATACCTCCCAACATACTGAACAATACCCGTCCCGTGTTATCGCTGGGAGTGACGTAGAAAAGTTTACTGATTTCACGTAAACATATAGCATTTTGGATGCCTTAACACACAGACGTACTTGCCGACAAGTTATATCGCCTAGAGACGGGGGCATTCACATCGTCCTCTATGCTATTGAAGAATACCAGACTATAGCGTCTTTAATTGAGTTGGGGGAAAAATGATGTTGATTAAATTTATTTCTCACAGTTAAATATTTGCCTTAAAACAAGAGAATTATAGAATAAAACTAAGGAACAAATGTCCGAGGAAAATATTCCAAAGGAACAGTTTAAGTCGGTTGCAGGTGAGCAGTGTGTTCTTCTGATAGATGATCAAGAGACAAAAAAGAAGTAATATATGCCAGAGAGACCATCTTAGCATACTCTGACTATGAGGACTTATCCGGGTCAGTCCAGAGGTTGAAGACTACAATCCTTCGCAGGATGGGTTCAAAATTGTATATATAGTAGTGAACAATAAACCTTTCATTGATAAATATAATTTGATTATACTCCATGGACCGAATTAAATATATGGATATGAAATCGACACGTCGAAAGTTGTTCTTGGTGTTCGAACCAAATATCAAAATAGAGTGGGTATACTTGGTATAAAGATGGTAAAGATGGTGGAAATCTTGCTTTGGGGGTAAATGCTTAGCATGATATCTGTGTGATATCCGGGTGAATACAGAGTGTCAGTTGATAACACGCACTATTTTCTTGAGGCACCAGTGAACTTGACGTTGAATCAAGTGGCAGTTGACGTTCAGGACATTGAAGATCACTAACAGTGTCGTTGATATATTATTTTTTAGTAATTGGTGGTGTACAAATCAAAATATATTTAAGTCCTTAAAACATTCGTTTTACAAATAATAAAAGGTGTCAGACCTGTGGGTGAGAGATAGGATGTCAACATTCAGGATTAGTTGTATATCCGTTGTACTTGTCTTAGTTTATATTTTTCTTTACATAGCAAGTAAGGCATAAGTTTACCCAATATTACATAAAGTGACAAGTCAGTAGTCACTATTCATAAGGCATTAGTCATAAGTCACTAGTCACAAGTCACAATTATAAGTCGCAAGTCATTAGTCACAAGCACTAGTCATTAATCACAAGTCATTAGTCACAAGTCATTAGTCACTAGTCACACGTCATTAGTCACAAGAAGCCTATGTATAATTATGTTTATATTCAATTGAATTCAATATTTTATCTGGCATAACATTTACAATATTTATTGCCTAAACAAGGCGATACATATAGCCAAAATACAGGTCACATTTAACATAAATACAGCTTCCGTCCACATTTTGATAAATTGGACGGACTTCCATCAATTTGTAATTTATTATGACCTAGTCATACTTTCGCCAGAGGTCCGAGGTGAAACATATATCTTTAAAACGGTATACAACTTAGATGGGGATGTTCCCCGGGCAACTTCTTATGGGGTCTATATTTCTCAACTTATTCATTTGTCTAGAGTTTGTAGTCGAGGTGATGACTTTAATATTCGTAATCTTTGTTTAACTCAATAGCTACTCTATCAAAGCTACAGTTACTACATACTTTGAAAACCTTTGCGAATTGTATTATCGTAACACTGATCTACTTTTAGAATATAAAAGTAATTTTTAGAACTCTTTTGCGACAAGGAATATGACAAACTTATTTCTATGGTGACTTGATTTACAAACGTCGTAAGATCTTTGGTCATAATCACTTCCATACGGTCTTTATCAAACTTGTTTAAACGTTTATCAAAAGAGTGTATGGACCCATTTACAGTTCGCCACTATGCTTTCGTCTTTGATTGTGCGATGATAGGACATAGTGGGGACCCATTGAAAAGGGCGATACTGTTTGATGTTTGTCTTCAATCTTGCCTTTTCGTACTCTTAATGTTTTGTTCTCTTATTGCTCTGCTTTCTGCCAAATGATTGATTACTTGCATTGTGGCTGTCTATGTTTTTTAATATTAACACATTCATGTTCATCTATGTGTAATATTGCCTATTAATGGTGCATCGTTTATTAGAGAATATAACCTGCCGATGTCTTTATTTACACTCCCGTTTTAGATGACAATATGGCAAGAGTGAAGTATGATGCACCCTAGAGCCTGGTTTAAACCCCTCACTGACCATTTTGCCTCTGACCGTTCCAAGGCGGTAGCTCTATTGTCAACCCGTTTGTGTTTGTGATGTGTTATTTTGCTTTTTGTTAACGTTGAAATTATTGTTTGTTTTAATACGTGTTTTGGTTGACTGTGTTCTGTGACAGCTACATTTCCTGTTCGACGTTTATATCTACTTTTATAAAACTAAGTATTTAAGTCAAATCCAACCGAAACTTGAGAATATGAGAGACCCTTAATGTTTGTTCTGTTTTCAGAGTATGCTGCATTCACTGCGCAAGAAAACTAGTAAAACCTTTAAATCACAACGACCAAGAAGGTATTTGCCAGCAAGGTACCTTTGACATCTTGATATATCTTGATAGAATTTACTGGCCGAAAGGCATGTGAGCTGATGGGATGACGATAGTGTACGACTTCAAGCAGATATATTCGATGGTATCAAGGTGAGTTATCTGCACTTGAATCGTCAACAACAGTGTCCATTGGACACAAAATACGCTCGTCGAAAGTGGATCATTTGTAACTGTGATAGGAGACGAATGGACGGACAATGCCGCGACATAATATGAACTCCGTTGTTACCAGGACGATTGGTCGTTTTCGAACTTGACCGAGTTTCATCAAGATTGAAAAACACATATTAAAGTTATTGAGTGGACATCATCAAAATTGTCAATTTTCAATAATTAAAGGTCCATAACTCCGTTATTACATAGGACGATTTAGCTGGTTTCCGAACTTGACCTAGATATTATGCCAACAAACATTATTCCAAAGTTTCATAAATATTGTACAACAAATACTCAATTTTCAATAATTAAATGGCCATAACTCCGTTGTTACCGGTGGTTTTCAAACTTGACCGAGATATTATGCCCATAAACATTATTTCCAAGGTTCATAAGGATTGGATAATATTTGTTCGAGTTAGGGAGTGGACATCGCAAAATTGTCAATTTTCAATAATTAAAGGGCCATAACTCCGTTGTTACCAAGGTGATTGGGCTGGTTTTCAAACTTGAGCGAGATATTATGCCCATAAAGATTATTATATTTCTAAGTTTCATAATGATTGGATAATAATATGTGTTAGAGTCAGAGAGCGGACATCGTTAAAATTGTCAATTTTCAATCATTAAAGGGCCATCACTCCGTTGTTACGAAGGCGATTGGGCTGTTTTTTTAACTTGACCGATATATTATCCTCATAAACATTATTTCCAAGTTTCAAAAATATTGGATAATATTTGTTTGGGTTAGAAAACGGACATCGTTAAAATTGTCAACTTTCAATAATTAAAGGGCCACAACTCGGTTGTTACGAAAGCGATTAGGCTGGTTTTTAACTTGACCGAGATATTATCCTCATAAATATTGTTTCCAAGTTTCATAAATATTGAATATTATTTGTTCGAGTTAGAGAGCGGACATAATTAACATTGTCAATTTTCAATAATTAAAGGGCCACAACTCCGTTGTTACGAAAGCGATTAGGTTGGTTTTTAACTTAAAACTTAATAATTATTTCCAAGTTTCAGAAATATTGAATAATATGTGTTTGAGTTAGAGAGCGGACATCGTTAATATTGTCAATTTTCAATAATTAATGGGCCATAACTCCGTTGTTAATAATGCGATTGAGCTGATATTCGTACTTGACCGAGATATTAAACCTATAAACATTGTTTCCAAGTTTCATAATGATTTAATAATATGTGTTCGAGTTACAGAACGGACATCGTTAACATTGTCAATTTTCAATAATTAAAGGCCACAACTCCGTTGTTACCAAGGTGATTGAACTGATTTTCGAACTTGATCGAGATATTATGCCCATAAACATTATTTCAAAGTTACGTAATGATTGAATAATATTTGTTTGAGTTAGAGAGAAGACATCGTTAACATTGTCAATTGTCAATAATTAAAGGGTCATAACTCCGTTGTTACCAAAGCGATTTTGCTGGTTTTCGAACTTGACCGAGATATAATGCCGATAAAAATTATTTCCAAGTTTCATAATGATCGAATAATATTTGTTCGAGTTAAAGAGCGGACATCGTTAAAATTTGCAACACACATCACGCCGCAATGCTTTAAACTTCTTATTTATGGCCCAAATCGTATTAGGTTATATGTGAGAGGCGGAGTTGTCTTTGTTGGTATCCTATGGCAGTCGGTTTGAATTCGCTATGATGTGGTTAGTTCAAAGGCCCCGGGTTCAATCCTCCGTGATGCCACTGCGTTTCGTCGGTGTGTTCTTGGGAAATACACTTTCCCTTAGCCTCGTCCATCGGATTGGGACGTAAACCGGGCGGTCCCGTGTATCGGTCTATCCTTCGAGCACGTTAAAGAACCATAGGAATCTATTCGATAATAAGAGTAGGGCACGGTTCCCGGATTCCTATGTATCCTTCCTCTCTCTCTGGGGCGGCTCTAAATAACATATACTGTGTTGATGAGCCGTTAAATAACATTCAATTCAAAATCATTTATTATGAATTATGCAGTACAAGCATGTATAGACTGTGAGCTAGTAGGAGAAACCCTCCCCCAGGGGGAATTTTGTAGGGTATGATTTTCTGAAAGAACATACAAGTTTCAAAATGAGACATGTGTGCCATCTGAGCGTTGGGTCTTTAGAGAGTTTCGGGGGAAAACTGGAATTATTTTTTTAGAAAAAGAATGTAATATATTAGAACCAATTTAAATTGATGGAATCTTTCTCGGAATGCATCTCTACGTGTGCACCATATAATTTATGGATCCGATACTTAAATATTGAGATTTTGGGTAAATATGTTTAAAAAATGAATAAAATCGCTGATTTCTGTAATACATTGGGGATATTTAACTAAAAATTAGAAATATATCTAATACAATAGAAAAAATAAATATTGTAACCTTCTTGGGTAGGGTAAGGTCCAGTGATTAAGCAGAAAAAAGTCTCATACCGCATGATGTTTGGAAATGCCTTAATTTTGGGGCGAAAAATGTGTATTTTTGTCAAAAATCCCCGGAATCTGGAATTATTTTTTGAAATTAGTTTGAACATAAACTTATCAAATTGAAGCAATATAATGTTGCACACCATACATATTCAAGTTTTTCCTGACACAGTATATAACATATGTGCTCAAATATTGGCATTTTAGGGCAAAATGTTCGAAGAAATGACAAAAATCACTGATTTCTGTAATCCATTGGGGGTATTGGGTTAAAATATAGAAACAAATGTAATGCAGTTGACTAAGGACACGTTGTAACATTTTTGGATAGACAAAGGTCCAATAATTAAGTAGAAAAAATTCCCGAACTGTATGATGCTTGAAAATGCCTTAATTTGTAGACGAAAAATGTGTATTTTTGTCAAAAATCGACTGAATCTGGAACTATTTTTGAAAATAGTTTGAACATAAACTTTTCAAATTGAAGTAATATAATGTTGCACAGCATGCATATTCAGGTGTTTCCTGGCATCATATATAACATATCTGCTGAAATATGTTAGAAAAAAGGACTAAAATCACTTATTTCTGCAATCAAATGAGGGTATTGGGTTAAAATCTAGAAAAATATATAATATCGGTACAACTTAAAAATAGACTGTAAGCTAGTAGGTGTAACCCTCACCCCAGGGGGAATTTTGTACACCCTATTATTCTGAAAGCCCTTTATGTGTAGAGCATTTTGGAACATGTACGTGTACCAACTGGCGACTTGGACTTTACCACGTTACCGTCATTTCGAACATGGTACACAGAGCTATATACAGTATACGTTATAAATAGAGAAATAGCGTTGAGCGACCTTCTGCGTACGGTCACTGGGCCGACCCACATATTTTGCAACACACGGGACCAGTGGCCAGCCGTCGGCAAAGGTACCCAGTACATGTGGCACTCGGTCGCTAGTCCATATTAGGGGAAAGGCTACCCGAGTTCGAGTCTCGAACATGGCACATAGAGCTATATACAGTTATATAGAAGGATATAGCGTTGAACGACCTTCGGCACAATACCACTGGGCCGACTTAAAGATTGGGTGGCACAACGGGACTAGTTGGCAGCCGTCGGCAAAGGTCCCGACAACGCGAAGCATTCGATCACTAGGCTGTATCAGAGGGAGGCTACCCGTGTTCTGGTCTCGAACCTCGTAGCTCACCTAGAGCTATATACAGTAGTAGTATAGAGGGAAATAGCGTTGAGCGACCCTCGGCCGATGGCCGCTGGACAGATCCACATATTTTGTGACACAACGGGACCGGTGGCCAGCCATCGGCAAAGGTCCCCGCTATGCATGGTACTCGGTCCCTAGGCCTTATCAGGGTGAGGGTTACCTGAGTTCGAGTCTCGAACATAGCACATAGAGCTATATACAGTTATATAGAGGGAAATAGCGTTGAACGACCTTCGGCCGATAGCCGCTCGGCCGACCCACATATTTTGTGACATAACGGGACCGGTGACCAGCCGTCGGTAACGGTCCTCGCTACGCGTGGAACTCGGTCCCTAGGTCGTATCAGGGGGAAGGCTACCTGCCACCGAGAGCTATATAGTAAATAACTTTGAGCGACCCGCAGCCGACGGCCGCTGGGCCAACCCACATGTTTTGTGACACAACGGGAACGGTGGTCAGCCGTCGGCAACGGTCCTCGCTACGCGTGGCACTCAGTCCCTAGGTCGTATCAGGGGGAAGGCTTCCCGAGTTCGTGTCTCGAACATGGCACCTAGAGCTATATACAGTATAGTTCTATAGAGAGAAATAGCCATGAGCGACCAACAGCCGACGGCCGCTGGGCCGACCCACAGGTTTTGTGACTCAACGGGAACGGTGGCCAGCCTCGGCAAAGGTCACCGCTACGCGTGACAATCGGTCGCTAGACCGTAGCGGGGGGAGGGCTACGTGAGTTCGGGCCTCGAATATGGCACCTAGAGTTATATACAGTATAGTTATAGAGAAATAGCGTTGAGCGACCCTCGACCGATAGCCGCTGCTCCGACCTACAAATCTTGTGACACAACGGGACCATCTTGGACGACATGTTTGATATTATTTAATGTGTAACACCTTAATTTCGGCTAGTATACATACATGTATGCATATTATACACAGTCTAATTAACATTTTGATATATAGAAACCCTTACTTACAGACGAACACCAGTTTTTACAGCAACCTATTTGCACTAAAAATATATTTTTTTGGTAATAAATATTGTGTAACGTAAATTACAGAATAGTTTCATTATGTTTGAAGCGCTTCTCAACTTATATTAAGAAAAGTACATGTATTATGTTTTTTACATGGTTTTGATTTAATTTATATTCAACGTTTTTAATGTACATTGAAATTTTAATTGTCATGTAAGGTATCATAGTTTACATGCATGCTACTCACTAAAGCCCAACTCTCAGAAGTGACGGCACACCTGTCTTATTTTGAAACTTATTGTATGTTCTTTCAGAAAATCATACCCTACAAAATCCCCCATGGGGGAGGGGGGTCTACAGCCAGCTCTAAAACTAGTACATGATGTGTTGTATTCGTTCGGGAGGTTTTGTCATGTCATTTTTTAACAAATTCCTATAAGGTATCAGCTAGAGCAGGCTTGTTTGCTTTTAAAAGCAAATAAAATGTCAGCGTGCCATGCACTCCTTGGAAATATATGATGGGTCAATCGCAATATCGCCAGGTGAGAGTAGGAATGTTCCATAGAAGAAAGACGGCACCTTTTTCTCTCATCTGGCGATATGTCGTTGTAACATGTATGTATGTTTTATTAAAAACACATTTTCCTCCAACAAAATAAAGCAGCATTTACCACATTCTTATGGGTTTTCTGATATATTATTGCACATTGGACTGCAGAAATGTTATAAATTTTGTTCAACATTTTACCCTAAAATATAAATACTTGAGCATATATGTTATATCTGATACAATAAATGACTTGGATATGTATAGTGTACAACATTTTATTGCTTCAATTTGATAAGTTTATGTTCAACCTATTTTCAAAAAATAATTCCAGATTCCGTCGATTTTTGATGGAAATACACATTTTTCGCCTGAAAATTAAGGCAATAATTTAAGCATCATATAGTTCAGGACTTTTTCTACATAATATTTAGACCTTTTCTATCCAAAATGTTACAATATGTCTTTATTCTATTGTATTAAATTTTTTTATCGAAATTTTAACCCAATACCCCCAATGGATTACAGAAATCAGTGATTTTTGTCATTTTTTCCAACATTTTCCCCTAAAATGCCAATATTTGAGCACATATGTTATATATGATGCCAGGAGAAACTTGAATATGTATGCTGTGCAACATTCTATTGCTTCAATTTGATAAGTTTATGTTCAAACTAATTTTAAAAAATAATTCCAGATTCCGGCGATTTTTGACAAAAATACACGTTTTTCGCCCCAAAATTAAGGCATTTCCAAATATCATGCGGTTTGGTACTTTTTTCTATTTAATCACTGGACCTTACCCTGCCTAAAAAGGTTACAATATTTGTTTTTTCTATTGTATTAGATATACTTCTAATTTTTAGTTAAATACCCCGAATGTATTACAGAAATCAACGATTTTATTCACTTTTTTAACATTTTTACCAAAATTCTCAATATTTAAGTAGTATCGGATCCATAAATTATATGGTGGGACATGTCGAGATGCGTTCCAAGAAAGATTCCATCAATTCAAATTGGTTTTTATGTATTCCATTCTTTTACTAAAAAATAATTCCAGATTTCGGCGATTTTCGTCTAAAAACGCAACGTTTTCCCCCAAAATTCACTAAAGCCCCAACGCTCAGATGGCACACATGTGTCTTATTTTGAAGCTTAATGTATGTTCTTTCAGAAAATCATACCCTACAAAATTCCCCCTTAGGGATGGTGGAGGGGGGGGGGGGAGTTGGGGAGGGAGGTCTACAGCCAGCTCAAGAACTATTATGTGTCATTGATAAATGTAGGTTTTTGCGCGAGTAAAAGTTTAAGTGGGCAGAGAAGGCAAACTGTCGTCGTGTTTTGTTAGATGTCAATACAAGTCATAAAACACGTGCTATTAAAATAATATATTTAAGATCAAGTACTGACAACAAGATTATATTCAGGGAAATGATGCATGTGTATGTGATAGAAGTAAATGTAAGATAACTTGCTTATGAAAGTTGGTCGAGTTGAATTTAGCCATGGCACAATAATGTCAATCAATGGAAAGTACAGTTTTACATTTACATCTATATATTACAAAACTGTATTACTTATACTAATCTTAGATCTCATTTCATTTATTTTTATTTTATTTCAGGCCAAAGATACATATAGATATATACAAAACTAGTTACAATAATCACAGTTTTATAATGAGCATACATTATCAAGATTACATCACACATAGAATGTACCACATGTTATCACAATGTTTCTTATATCGTAGATTTGAATATAAGCTGATTGGAATTGTGAAGGTATATCACATTTGCACTAGCATGAGAGTATGTAACATAGAAACGTGTTAACTATACCGAAGTAATTACTCCATAGCTTATGGGAACAGTAAAATTGAAATTGCTTGATCTAGTTTAATAAATATTTACACCGTTACTAGGACACAATTTTCCTTCACATACATGTACGATGGTAAATTCTCACAACAAATGTTATGTGCATGATTAAGACGAAGTTGCTTGTTTCTATTTTAACATTTAAAACACCCATATTTGAAAGTAAACTATCATGTATACATTCTCTTGGTCTCATGTTATTAATAAATCTTGAAACTTTATTTTGAGAAATTTCTAATTTCATTTTAACCCTTTATGCAGACTTGGGTACCAGGATGAACAAGATTAGTCAAAGTAGCATTGAATAAGTGCTGAACACAGGTAATTTCTTGTCTTCAAAAGCTAAAAGCTTGGCTTGCTTGTACAAAAATTAAGGCGAGTATTAACTTTTGATATTATATTATTTACAATGGTTTCTCCTGATAAAGAGGTATCAATGTTTAGACCAATATATTTAGCTAAGTAAGGTGATTTAACTGTGTGACTATTGCATGTGATGATAAAATTTGTCACTTTTTAAAATTTTGTTTTAGAACCAAATACAATACATTCCGTTTTTTTCAAGATGTAAAGACAACTTGTCAGAACGAATTGTCTTTTATTTTGTTCAGTATGACATAAATCAGTCAGCTGATACTATTCCCATCTGTTTCATCTTCCCCTATAAATTAGTGTGGTCAACTGTATCAAACGCCCTTTTCTGATCTACCATGATCATCTCTGTGGATATCCCGTTAGTATTATTACCATTAATATAATCTAACCGATGATAAGACATGTGTCTGTAGAGTAAAAGCTCCTAAAACCAGACTGTAACTCATAAAACAAATTATTTTAACTAAAACTCTCCCAACTGTGAATGAACAGCATTTTCTAAAAGTTTGGACACAATACTTAAAATGCTCCTGATCTGTAATTACCAACATCCAGATTATCATTTTTCTTATACTTAAGATTTGACTCTAGCATTGTTCATATTGTCTGCCACAGTACTCTCAGTTACTGGCATGAACAGACTCAGTAAAATCGAGTCTGCTACTTTGATCTCTTGTTTGTGTTTGTTGCTTCCAAGGGATCCCCCTTTCAGTATTTATTATCATTTACACTAGCGTTTGTTAATTAGTGTGTTGCGGCCGTAAAAAGTTGCCCTGACTACAAATCAGTAGTGTTATTACTTACTGGTCCGTTGAGATCATCAAGCCAATCTTTATGGCTTTAAGGTAGAATATCGCTTAAGCCGGTGCTAGGAGGCATGAGAGGTGTTGCACTTTATATTACCTCTCACAACCAGACTCAATAAAACCGAGTATGCTATTTTCTTCTTGTGTTTGTTGCTTCAAAGAGATCCCTTTTACAGTATTTATTAATAATATAAGTGATTGTTAACTTTAAGGCATCTGCACCATCCTTTAAAAAGTTGGCTTGAAATTCATTTAAACCTGTACTTTTACTAATATTAATGTTTTTCAATTCTCCGACACATGTTTCAAGTGAAAGGTAATATTGTCTGGATTTCTTTTCTTGCACAAATCAGATAACTTAAGAGAAGCTTATTCAAACATTTTGCTACCAGGAGGAAGAGTTTTTAATAGGTGAGATGCAATATTGGTAAAAAAAAACACTTGCTGAAATGATTTTTCTTTGGACTGTGACAGTTTTCTCCTTCAATACTGAGACCTATATTATCAGACCTTTTTTTTCCTCATTTTTATACACCAGACATTTGTATGTGTTGCCACAATCTCTTATGATTATTTTGATTTTTTTAATTTGTTCCGATTTTTTTTAGCTTTAGCAAATTTGATTTCCGTTTGAAGCTTATTTCTAAATTAACAAAATAACTTATATACATCTCTCTGGCCACCCTTACTAAACTTAAGCAGGTAGTTGTTTTATCAATTCCAAAATTTCTGGATTTATACTAGGCTCAGTTCTCTGTTTGAGTCTTACTTCTTTAACTGGAGCAACTGAATTTAAAACAGATACAAATATCTCTAAAAGTAATAAATGCATCATTTATATTTTTAGATTAACTTATGTTTCTCAGTTTGCATGGGCGCGTTTAAGAATAAATTCCTCTTTACTATTATAGCTTTTCAATGATCTGATTTTTGATGTATTGATTTTTAGAAAATACATTTTTGTAGTTTTTCTAATGCAAAATGTTTAAAAAATGGTCACTGAGTCCAATAGGAATGGTTCCAAATTGACAAACTTTTTCTTTTGTATTACAAAGTCCGTAGAAATTGAGAAGAACGCCAATATTGATTTTGAAGCGCTTATATGTTACAATTGCGAGGGCGAATGCAGATGAAGAGACACACATATCTTAAATCAGGAACTTTGTGTGCCACACAAAGTGTTCTGGCGATCCCAAAATTATCTATTAAGTGCTAGTATGTGTTGCAACTACTTCTTCCTTTAGCTAATTATAGAAGTAAATATATGCATTTAAAGTCGTGAAATAAAGAGCTACATAATATATGTTGAACGTGTAAAACAGGTAGATAACACTGTTACAACGATAATAACGTTTTAAGCTCCCCTGAGACCCCTGAGCCCATAGCTCAGAGGTGAGATATTGTAATCATTCTTCATCCGTCGTGTGTCCGTTTTGACAGTCCGTCCGTCGTAAACTGTTTGTAACATGTTTTTCTCAGAAACCGCTTGATCAATTTTAACCACACTACACATGGTTTATCCGTTTGTCAATGGCTTTCAAATTTGATAAAATTAAGTAAGCGTGACATACAAGATGACCGCCGTGATTATAACAGTACCAAAAAAAGGCTTCCTCTCATAAGCTTATGGTCCGTTAAAAAGTTTGTGAAATTGGTGTTCCCGGAGTCAAAAGTGTCCCCGTCCCAGGGGTCACATATCTGAACTACACTGGGGAAAACGTTAAAAGTCTTATCTGAATCCACAAGATATATAGCTATCATATATTGCATGTCGCATACAATCATAGTCGACTAACAAGTTGAAATGGTGATCCTGGAGTCAAATCTGGACCCTCCCCGGAGTGTCACATTTTTACATTGATTTAAACAGGAAAATCTATAAAAAAAAGTATTCTTTTCTGAAACTAAAAGAGCTAGAGGTCTAATAAATAATATGTATTTTATAAGCTTATAATCTTCTACCAGTTTCTTTCAACACATCTTACTTCACCACTTAGAACTTAGACTTATATAGAATAAACATTGAGAACAATCTTCTTTTCGAAAACCATACGGTATAGAGCTCTCATATAAGGCTTATAGTATAAGTGTATAGTTCGCTACCTTGGTGATTTGAATGATGATCCTGGTATTAAATTTTAGCATGCTCAGGGGTACTTGTTTTAATAGAGTTATACCGGAAACTCCTATAAATCATATTCTGAACTTACCAGACCTCTGACCCACTTGTGTTACTCTTGAAAATCTCTATAATGGAGACAGGTTATCGGGCGAGTGGTAAAGTGCCCTCTTATTATATACGTTAATTGCGCTTACATGACTAAAAAATGTAAGAATAAAAGAAAAGCTATAGCGTTCATCCGTTTTTTGTTTTGCTTTTTAATATGAACAAGAGGCCCAAGTGGGCCTGTAGACGCTCTACTGGTATGATGTGATTCAAAAACATAAGCATGATAGAGGCCAACCCAAGAAACTTGTTTCCTATATATAACTCTATGTAAACTTTGGGTTATCGTGGCGACCATTTTGAATATTTGACGACAACGAAAAACACAAACTTGATAGAGGTCAACAACAGGAACATATATATGATATTTAACTAGAATGGAATAAGTGGTAATATGTCGTTTGATAAATGTGCTTAAATTTTACCTAAGTTTAGCCATGTGGCCGTCATAGATGACTGGAGGCCAAAAACACAAATCTGAGGGGGACTAACCCAAAGATCATTGTGATTAAGTTTCATCAAAATCCTTCAAGCGGTTTCAGAGAAGATTTCATTTTTAACGTTTTTCTATATAACTCTATGTAAAATGTGGGTCGCTGTGGCGGCCATTTTGATTATTCGACGATAACGAAAAACACAAACTTGATAGAGGCTAACCCAAGGAACATGTTTATGATATTTCACAAGAATGGAATAAGTGGTTCGGAGGAGATATTAGAAATTTCTTTAAAGTTGACCTAATTTTAGCCATGGCGGCCATCTTGGATGGCTGGCAGCCGCTAAAAACACAATTCTGATTGGGACTATCCTAAAGATCATTGTAATAAAGTTTCAACAAAATCCTTTAAGCGGTTTCAGAGAAGATGTCATTTTTAGCATTTTTCTATATAACTCTATGTAAACTTTGGATCACCGTGGCGGCCATTTTGATTATTCGACGATAACGAAAAATAAAAACTTGATAGAGGCTAATCCAACGAACATTATTATAATATTTCACAAGAATAGAATAAGTGGTTTCGGAGGAGATGTTGTTTGAAATTTCCTTAATTTTGACATTATTTTAGACATGGTGGTCATCTTGGATGACTGACGGCCGCGAAAAACACAAATCTGAGGGTGACTATCCCAAGGATCATTGTAATGAAGTTTCATCAAAATCCTTTAAGTGGTTTCAAAGAAGATGAGATTTTTAGCCTTTTTCTATATAACTCTATGTAAACTTTGAGTCGCCGTGGCGGCCATTTTGATTATTCGACGATAACGAAAAACACAAACTTGATAGAGGTCAACAACAGGAACATATATATGATATTTAACTAGAATGGAATAAGTGGTAATATGTCGTTTGATAAATGTGCTTAAATTTGACCTAAGTTTAGCCATGTGGCCATCATGGATGACTGGAGGCCAAAAACACAAATCTGAGGGGGACTAACCCAAAGATCATTGTGATTAAGTTTCATCAAAATCCTTCAAGCGGTTTCAGAGAAGATGTCATTTTTAACGCTTTCCTGTATAACTCTATGTAAACTTTGGGTCGCTGTGGCGGCCATTTTGATTATTCGACGATAACGAAAAACACAAACTTGATAGAGGCTAACCCAAGGAACATGTGTATGATATTTCACAAGAATGGAATAAGTGGTTTCGGAGAAGATGTTGTTAGAAATTTCTTTAAATTTGACCTAATTTTAGCCATGGCGGCCATCTTGGATGACTGGCAGCCGCCAAAAACACAATTCTGATTGGGACTATCGTAAAGATCATTGTAATAAAGTTTTATCAAAATCCTTTAAGCGGTTTCAGAGAAGATGTCATTTTTAGCATTTTACTATATAACTCTATGTAAACGTTGGATCACCGTGGCGGCCATTTTGATTATTTGACGATAACGAAAATCACAAACTTGATAGAGTCTAACCCAACGACCATGTAATAGATAGAGTCTGGTCTCAGCGAGTTGGTTTATTTAAACACCGAGATGGGCGTAGCCCATCGAGGTGTTTAAATAACCAACGAGCTGAGACAGACTCTATCTTTTTTGTAGCATGGTGTACTTAGTAACACTGTGACGTCATAGTGACCGTACTCTAAATTCCAATAACCGGTAGTTGTAGTACGGCATAGCCACGCCTCTTTAGTTACCCTACATTAAACGATTTAATACTCTGCAATCATCAAAGGAAATGTCACTGACCATGCCACAAGTTTATGATATTTCACGAGAATAGAATAAGTGGTTTCGGGGGAGATGTTGTTTGAAATTTCCTTAAATTATACCTTATTTTAGACATGGTGGCCATCTTCGATGACTGGCGGCCGTGCAAAACACAAATCTGAGGGTGACTATCCCAAGGATCATTGTAATGAAGTTTCATCAAAATCCTTTAAGTGGTTTCAAAGAAGATGTGATTTCAGCCTTTTTCTATATAACTTTGAGTCGCCGTGGCGGCCATTTTGATTATTCGACGATAACGAAAAACACAAACTTGATATAGGCCAACGCAAGGCACATGTTTATGGTATTTCACAGTAATGGAATAAGTGGTTTTGGAGGAGATGTCGTTTGAAAATTCCTTAAATTTGACCTAGTTTTAGCCATGGCGGCCATCTTGGATGACTGGCGGCCATGAAAAACACAAATTTAAGAGGGGGCCTCCTAAGTAACATTGTGATGAAGCTTCATCAAAATCCTTCAAGCGGTTTCAGAGAAGATGTCGATTTTATAAAATTGCTGACAGACAGACGGACAGACAGACAGACGGACGACGGATGAAAATTGATCGCGTAAGCTCGCCTGGCCTTTGGCCAGTAGAGCTAAAAACGACTCGTATTGAGAAAATTATAGAATTATATGTTAGAGTTAGTTTCAATACATTATAGCGCAAAATATCTGCAATATGGCATTAATTCAAAATAAAATTACTTGTTCAAATGCACATTCCTGTCTACCTAGCAAAGTATGAATGTATTTTCAAACAATTAAACTATATTTAGCGGTGTAATTTGTACCTTTCTTTACTTTTCCCAGCAGGTTCTTACATTCGTCTTCAATAACTTTATAATCCGTCTGAAGTTTGATATTAAAAAAGACATTGTTTTACAAACAACATAATATAACATTACACATGTTACATGCAGTTAAATCATTCCATTAACTGTAAGGTCCTTGTAATAGTGTATTATTATAAGTACTACCAAACACACAAATGTGAAACGTGCACTTAATTTTTTAATATATATATTTTTGACAAGCGCACAATACTGTTCTATTGTCATTATAGAAACAAGCGTATTTGTGACACAGCATAAAACATCTCAGATTAAATAGACACCGGCGATTACTGCCTGGTTGTTCGTAACACGCATGAGCGGCATAACTTTTATCTGAACAACACGTAAGCATCTACATTCGCTGACAAATAATTCTGCAAGTTGTTTCCAAACCTTCCGTGAAACCACATATATTTTTCAATCTTCGCTGTATATTAGTGAAAGAGTGAAGAAGTCAATACATCCCTATTGTCTGTATGTATATGTTAATCAATAATATAAACGAATATAGTAAGTAATACATTACCAAGATGTCGTTTGTCACCTTTTGCAGTTTTTCAGAATCCCCTGATTTTGACGATAACATACCCATTTCAGTTTAAAGCTGGAAAACACAAAATTGTTTGCTGTTTTATACTGATTTCAAACTTTCGGGAATGCATATTTTCACAAATCGAAAATTTCACAACAAAGCTGCAGATCATGCCTTGTGTTTATGATACAATAAATAGGTGCCTGTTAAATACATACGATGACGGCGTGCAAGCGCAACATTATTATAAATACATGTTTACAATTCTCGTAGATGAATATTCACCAAACAATAATTTAGTTAATAACTCGTAGAGTATGATCGTAGCGAGTTGGTTCAGTTAAACACCGAGATGGGCGTAGCTCATCAAGGTTATTAATCAACCAACGAGCTGATAGAGACTCTATCTATTTTGCGGTATGCTGTTCTTAGTGATCCTGTCAGAAAACTACCATTTTCTAACTACCGTTCTATACATCCCAATAAAGTTGTAACAGGGTATACTCTGCCCATTTAGTTTTTCTGAATTAAACGATTTAATGCTTGGCATTCATCCAAGGAAATTACACCAACTATACTACAAAGACAGTTTGCATGCTTATATAGAAGTTTTTATTGATTTTTAAATTGAATAAATACTCATACTGTCGAAAGGTAATGATTCACTGAAAACTGTTATACTTGCCAGAACATAGTAATGACCAATACAGTACACACACCTCTCATGACCTCTAGCACAGAATAAAGCAATATTCAACTTTAAACCTATAGTGATTGAACTCGACCATTAAATAATAAAACTACTTGTTCGTAGCTCGTGAGACTCTTAACTGCTGCCACACTGCACTAAACGAACACAAACAAGAGAATAAAGTAGAAGACTCGGATTTATTGAATCTTTCATCAGCGGTAATAGAAGATGCAAGACTCTCATGCCCACTTACACCGGCATTTCAATATTAAATAGGCATGAATACAATGTGATGTCCTATTTACCACATAAATTCAAAATGCATTCAATAATGTAGCTGCTTATCGATGTGGCGTCGTGATACACCGAGCTGTCGAAACTGCCCCGTCGAGTCCCTTAACCCCGATATTACCATTTTCGGAAATCGACAAGGCAATTCCAATTGTACCCCGAGCGGAACGAAACATATCGAGGAATGATTCCGCATTAATTTGTATATGTATAACATTAGTGTATCATGAGTAATTGTTAACAATGAAGTCCACATTAAGAGAAAATAACAAAAGAAACACTAAGATGTTGTAAAGCTATATAAAATACAAAATAAGAAACATCTCAGGAAATCCGCCAGATCCCTTTAACTTACGAAGTTTATAGACCACATCTCCATAAAATAAAGGTTGTGATATTCCTAGTCGCAGAAGAGTTTTAAGGTTGGTGTTGTACTTCTCCAGCAGGTTTTCGTTGCGGCGGTAACATTTTGAGAAAGATCTGCGTAGTTGGTGATAACGAAAACCTTGCTGAAGAAGTTTACTTGTATTAACTTTATTTCGATCATTGAAGTCTATAACATTATTACAAACTCTAGCAAAACAAATGAGCTGGGAGATATAAACCCGCATGATATAGCACGAGGTACATCCCCATGAAGATCGAGGAGTAAATTCTCTAGTAAATGTCTTCTAAATAAGCTGAAGCAACTTATCTTTGATTAGATTATGTGGTAGAGTAGTATATAGTGTGGAAAAGTCGTAGGTGCTTAGAGAAGAGGCATGCAAATGCTTACACCGTAGTTTATTAAGGACTTCTCCTGAGGTTTTGATAGACCAAAACAGATTTATTCCTGAGTTTTCAAAAGCCTTTCGGCAATACTTAATAACATGTTCTTTAATCGCGGAAAGTCAGGAAGTCAATAGTTTGATATGTTGACCGTGGTACATGAACTTGAATTAGCAATAACAAGTGCTTTTGTATGGAATGTTGTGGAGTTTGGGTATCAAGTACATTGTAGGGAGCCTCGTCTGCTTACTATTTACAGAAACCTTTATAGTCTCCATAAAGGTCGCATGCTGGGAGACAACGTCCTTCTTCAGCAAATTTGCTGTTAGATAAGCAGAAGTGCTCGCTAGCTCTGCATTCAAAGTATTAATATAATGTAATCGTCAGACTATAATTATATTGTTGGAAGCTTTGTCTGCAGGAACTAGAACAAATTTAGTATGCAGTTTCTGAATACCCTTCTTAAGGTGTCGTAAATTGTAAGTAGACGGCCATGGAAGCAGGGATGGATTTGATTCGTAAAATAATATACGTAATGCAATAATTTCAGAAATAGTTTTCATCCAAGCAGTAAGTTCATGTTTATCTGCGTTTTCGCGCTTACACCACTTATTACAAAAATCCGTTAAAGAACCCGCAATTTCATTGCGATTACAATCAATATCTGATGAAAGGCGATACTTAGAACCTTTGGCAATTAATTACCGGATCCTCTTATCCTCAATAATATCAAGATTGCCAGTGAGAATGTAACCGGCAGGTTCATAATACAATTTAGAATTTTGACAATCTCATTCAGAAGGATTAGATGTCTCGATTTCAAGATTAGAAAATATCCTGTTATAATTGAAAATAAGATTTCTAGTTGATTTCTTATACTTGTAACATATAACAGGTGTCAGCAATGTTCATTCAATCAAGCGTCACAACTATGACATTTCTGCTCAAATGTGGCTGGTTTTGTGCTTGTTTAAGCTTTTTTTTTATTGATTTAAACATTCTGTTAAAGATCAGATGGAACATGAATCAGCTACGGTTTTAACAAACCAAAATATAGAATTTTCAGTAAATCTAATGCCATATCTGACACTTTCCGATGAACATTATTTTTGTGTCAGTTGTAGGCTGGCTTAAGTTTCCAAATACGGAGTGAGACATCGCGAGATATTTTGAGTAAGGTAAACATTCCAGATTTCTTTTTTCGACATTCGTACAAAAAATGATTAGATCGACGAGCTATTCTCCTCTTTGGTTAGTTTTATGGATGCACGCGTGGTATTTAAAGCTGTACAGTCCCTATTTGAACTGATAATAACTCATGAATGTGAATGAATCACGTGTGAAGTAGTTTCAAATCGACGAACACCCCAAAAGTCGGTATATAAGCAGAAATCGATGCGTAAAATTTCACATTTTTATTTAACCTCCGTACAGATAACATCGATAAATATATGACTCCAGAATATATGTGGTAAAAACATAGTTACCCAGAAAGGTAAGTTTTGAAAAATGTACGATGAACCACTAGACCACTGCTATTTATTGGTATGTTGTAGCATTTTTAACACTAAATAGGCATTACGTAATAACAAGCGCGCGCACACAAACTCATCAAGCGCTAAATAACAATAAATATAAAAAGATCGGACAGGGAAAGTAGCATTCAAGGAGGACAGTCAACCACAAAACACAGAAACAAACACGCAAACAGACAAACAAGAAGGCAAAAGCAATAATAAATGCAATCGACATCACAAACACAAAAGGGTTGACAATAGGGCTACCGCCATGGAACGGTCAGTGGCAAAGTAGGCAAGTCGAGATATGTTTTTTTTTAGGCAAAGTATTAGTTTCATATTGATAACATACAGTATTACACCAGGCAATGTTAATTTACACGTGCGACAATATGGACTACATATTTATTGATCCAACTTTAGTTGCGTTAAACTATGTTAAGTTATTTTGCCTCATAATAAATCGTAGTTAGTATACTATTTTCTCAAGAAGCGTTGTAGTTCAGTGGATGGAGCACCGGACTTGAAATCAGAAGGTCGTGTGTTCGAGCCCCGAAAGAGGCTAACTTTTTCTTTCTGTAAAAAGTACTGTTACCTGTGTATAGGTACGATGTGCACTGGTCGATGTATATACATTAAATGATTTCCTGCGCTATATTTGCTCTCTTAAATACCCAATTTCGACATGAGCTGGTGAACATGAAGTTACAAATAAAGACACGCCTACAAAGAAGACATCGATTGATATAGAGACTCTGTAGCTTTAAGGTTTAATTTGTTGAATAAGGCGGTTGATTTCTTTAGAAACCACTCTTGATGGAGTCGACCATGCTATCTACCTATTCGATAAAGGATGGCATTGTAGCTCAATGGTAGGTACATACTATATAAGCTATGATACTCGCAGATAATTTTTAATCATATTTGTTAGGAGAAAAATTCTATAAGCTGTGTGTGTGTGCGTGTTCGTGTGTGTGTGTGTGTGTGTGTGTGTGTGTGTGTGTGTGTGTGCGTGTGTGTACCTGTATATAGGCATGAGTGCGTGCGTAAGTGTGTGAGGCGGAGAGGGACGGTGAGTGTGCTATTGGATGTAATGTGGATAACATATATACTGAAGCGAAAAAGAAACGCAACTCGGGAATTTCCGCTATATATTGTATATACTGCAGACTTAATTCCACATAATATTCCAAAGAAATCCCAAGATGTTCGTAAAAAAATAGTTGCAGTTAGTTAGAGAAAGGACACAAATGTGATGTTGTAGACGTTTTAATCACAGCACACTTTGCAGTAAGACATTCATAAATGTTGAATTTCCTCTTTGAAACATTGAGCCATTTCAGTACTGTATTTAACGTAAAAAGTTGGCAACAGTTTGCTCACATGCTTGAGCCAAATGCGCACCCTGTCAATAATGAAACTTTGAAGGAATACTATTTGCTATATTATGTGTTGTTTTATTATTTTATTCCGAAAGGAAAGATCTTGCGTAGACATGTACCATTCGATTAACAGCAGCATATTGTACGTATTGCAGCCTATTATACATACAATATATATAAACATGTTATATGCTTCGCAGTATATATTTCATGACTTATCAAATTACATTTTAACACTGTACTGTATAGTAGTATATGTCATTCAAGTGAAATAATGGAGTTTTATATTGATGTGCGCTAAATCATTTTAATTATATATATCTTTGAGAGATACACATTTGTTTATGTGCATTGTATTATTGTATAATTAGTATTATATGAAACGCCTTGAACATTTTTGAGTTTATCATACATAGATATATAATGCTTAATTTTATTAAATATGTCTATAAAAACAGTTAAACACAGTTTCTTCGTTAAAGATTGAAACGCAATTGTTTTTATAAACTGAATTTCGATGTCCTTCCTACAAAATCAAAATACAACGCGATTTCAGAACGCTATTGATTATTTATCACAGCCATATTATGTATGTGTAGCAACAGTTTATTAATCTTCTTCATAATCTAACAGATAGCCTTCAGTTGCGCGTAGGATCTGTCTAATTGCCAATAGGGCCATAATATCGGTGTTCATGTCCACTTGGTGCTCCGATTCGTAGTTCTTTATTGGTATGATGAGACTTTTAGGAATGCCGAGCATTTCCGCGACTTTGTCGACGAGTCCTTTTATTTGGATGCTTTGATAAACCTTCGACACATTGTCGTTGATTTCCGGATCGTACAAATCAATCTTCGACAGCAGTACAACATGAGGTATGCCTGAAATAACAAACACCATAAAATAAAATACTTACGGATTTTCAAAATATGTAAGTTATATATATATATATATAAACATATATAATTTTGCGTTGTGGGCACTCTGGACCCTGCATTATATTTATCCTATCTTATCCAATCCTACACAGTAGTTAAATATGTACACACTTTTTTGAACAAGCCAGATTTGATTGCTTATAATTCTGCCTTTGAAGTTGCATATCTGTATGGGTCCAAATCTCATTGGTTTAGTAAATACATTTTTTTTATTTATGTTTAACTCTACTGGCGATTTGGGGATTAGCGTTTGCGTCCGTTAGCGACAGTTTCTCTATAACCGCACACAGACTTTTAATCAAATTTCCCATCGATTCTTCTGAATGGGCTGGAAACTTACAGACGATATTTTGTCGATCCGACATTCAAAATGGCCACCGTTGCTAAATATAGTGAAAACCTTAAAAAATTCTCCAGAACGATAAGATAGATTTTGAAAACGTTTTGTTAGAACTGATTGCTAACTACTGAACTATCAAGTTTATCATTTTTGTTTCCATAAAATTGAAAATGGCTGTGCCTCGGGGATCCAAAGTTTGTATATGGAGATTGTGTACGCTTTACAAAGAAATATACTTTAGGGTAAAACTTGAAAAAATCTTCTTCTCCAAAATCACAAGGCATAGAGTTATCATATAATGCATGATCCTCTGCCAAGATTGTTCAAATGGTGATATTGGGGTCAAATCTGGCCCCACAAAGGGGTTCACAGTTTTACATAGAGTTATATAGGAGAATATTTTAAACAATCTTCTTTTCTGAAACTACAAGAGCCAGAGGTTTAATATTTTGCATTTGCCATATGCGTACGGTCCTCTACCAAATGTGTTTTATTTCTTTAAACTAGTTGAGCATGAACAGCAGATACAAGCATCCAACGAGCATCGGCCCCGGGGTCCTTCTCAGCCTTGGGAACATAGCCTAGTAGATCATAACTTGGAAAACGTTGATATCCCATCCTATAACCATAGATTCACTTGATGGCCATGAACAGATGGATAGAACCACCAAACAAGCAGCGGCCATGGGGTCTATCCCATCTCTGGGGACATATTCCCTGGGTCATAATTGGAAATCTCACCCTATAACCATATACATTTACTTGGCCTGCATGCACGATAATTAGAGATAGGCGCCATCGACTGTGCGTTTTCATTCTGTTACGAAATTACCCACCCCACCCCACTCTCCAACTCCCCAAGTAAAACAAATGTGATTTATTAACGCGAGGACACCGAGGCCAGTATGGGAACAAAAACTCCCATATTATTTAAGTAGTCGAGCTATAGAAATAACCTTCGACATCTTATTAGAATTCAGTACCTTTTTTAAATAAATCAAGGACATTTAGTAAACATGAGTTTAGTGGCGACGCTTTAGTATCTCTATATATCTACATTTGTAAACTTTAGTTAATTTATTCTCCGTATTCATTGTTACTAAATATGTTTACAAAATAGACATAAAATTACAATTGTTCTTAGTAATTTAAATTGTATTGGGAAGGGCCGTAACTAATGTTGTAAGAACTTGTGGCCCGAACCATTTGCATACTTTGTTAAAAAGAAATGCAATAACACATGTTTAAACCAAGAAACTTGGGTGGGATTTAGACAATGTTGAGCAAAAAACTAATAAAACAACAAAAAACTAATTTCTGTATATATAAGTTTCAGATTGTAAACCCCATCTTCGCGTAACAATTTTACAGTTTCTCAGGCTTTAGATATAAATAAAGACTCCTCCTAAAGTCTCGACATGTCGGTACCTTAAAATTATAAAATTGCCATTTATTGTAGGAAATGTGACAGATTACCTATTGCCGCTAATCCACTTAAAGACACTTGAGAGCCTACTTAAAGTGCTTTAGGGCCACTCCAACTCACAAGGAACCCCAAAACTAACCCTAAAACACACACATTCTATTTTAATTGCAAACAAAAGACATGCAAGCTTTCACCGAAAAAATCAATTGGATTTGGCAATTTTTAAGAAAAAGGCATTTTGTCTATCTAATGAGTCGCGACATTTGTCAAAATATTGATCGAATACATCCTACTGACCAATAAGGTTGATCGAATGGAAAATCAGACGCTTTTGCAAGGACGTATTGTCGTTTTGGTTCAGTTTCTGCATGCAAAGACCCTTTCGGTTAAAAGAAATCAAGGATTTTAAGAAGCGTTATACCAAACTAGAAAAAAATGTTATAATAAATGGACCATTTGGTATAATTTTTTGCATCAAGTAAAGTTTTCAAACATTGCCTTCTATATACCAAACTAAAATATACACATAACATCGGGTGCAGATAACAAATTCACTCATGCATTTTTCATGGGGAAACAGACATCCAATTTTGAGGCACAACATAGACCATAAGGCTGCTTTGTAGCACATTTACATGTACAATGTCCAATAAAGTATACAGTTTGGCAATAAAATGTCAGAACAAACAGAAATAATTGAAGTAATGATTCAAAAACTAAGCCTACCCGATATGTCAGTAGCAGTTTTAAAGGCAACTAATGCATTTAAGTCTTAGACAACTGCGAGACAAACTGAATCACACACCAGAATGGTATATTATACTGTTATTTATAGCAAAAATCCAAATTAATGTGTTAGTTGTATGTCATTGCAAAGTGATTTCATATGAAGACAAATGAGTGGGATTTACACCGTGTTTAGCAAAAAACTAAAATAAATGCTGAATTCCATAAATTTCTGTATATTTAAGTTTCAGATTGTAAAACCCACCTTCGCGTACAAAATGCACAGGTTCTTAGGATTTCGATACAAAGAAAGACCCCTCCTAGAGTCGCGTCATGTCAAAATGTCAGTACCGATACATTTTCAGATTTGAGCTTCATACGGTACATTACAATAATAAAATTGCTATTTATTGTAGGCAATGTGACTGATCTAAGAACTGTTGCTACTAATCCACTTAAAGACACTTGAGAGCCTACTTCAAGTGCTTTAATTTAAACTTATTTATTTTACATCGATTGTAACGAAATATCTATGAACTTATTTGAATCATTCTCGATATATTTCTGGGTAGAACCAGTACTAAGCAAATGCAGATAAAGTGTCTTGCTCAGGGACACAACGCATATAGCATGTCGGGGATCGAACCCACGACTTTTGAATCAAGGGTCCAATGCTCTACCAGTAGATCACAACGCTCCACAAAGTGCTTTAGAGCCGCTCCAAGTCACTAGGACCCCCCCTCCCCCTCCCCCTCCAAGTTTAACCCTTGAGGCTGAAACACACACATTCTTTTTCAATTGCCAAAAATCATGTTTTGTTGTAAAATTCAAACATTTAACATCAACTTTTTTTCACACTGTAACATGTTACCCCACCACACATTTATCCATGTTCATTTCGCTACCATGTAATCCACGACAGGTCAATTTTCAATACTATGTAACGTAACAGCAGATACCGTAATGCTCATTATGACCTCTTGAGAGAATGTAATATTTGAAAATTAAGGAAACTATTCGTAGATCATTTTAAAATGAAAATTTACTTATTTTGCCGCAACATCAATTTTTGCTCTCTATTTTGTCACGGCCAAGCCAACGCGCTTACCAGCTTGACACAAATTGGTCGCACGAACAAACATTTAGAATTACGTTTTCATGGCGTAATAGGAGAATTCGTACGAATAAAATGTTGAATGTAACACCTTCTTGCCCCGGTCTCCCCTACAAGTTATCATGGTTATAACAAACTTTTGGTAAGATGAGAAAATAAATTGCAGATAAACGTATTACATAATAAAGAATCTGACTATCTGACTATTATCAATTATCACAGAAATTCTATCAGTTATCAATAAAAGCTTTTTTATTACATTTCTATCGGTGAAATATTGGGATTTCTCAGTGAAAGAATATTCATAATCGCTAAATATTAACTAACTCCGAACATAAAAATAACTCACTGCGACGTTGAGTTATGACGTCAATAACGTGTTGGTGACGTCGACGTCATCCACCGATAACGTTCAATAAAGCGAAGAATTTCGGTTAAAATCATGCACAAACTGATTTAAAATGTAATAAAAAGATTATTTAACTGCTGTGTTCGAGGTAGGCATGTTTTGTGTTTTCACTCACTCGCATACGCTCGTTCGTGAAAAGAACCACACGTCAACCGTCTCGTAAAGGATTTCCCTATAATCGATCACAGCAGTTAAATACTTTCTATATTATTGCTATATCACAGAAGATATGGTCATGCACTTTCCAGTTTCAATTAAGTTTAAACATGGGTTATCACTGATTTTTAAGTTAGTATGATATTCATTTACTCCATTGTATATTATAAAGAACAGAAATAAGATTAATAAATAAATAATTGATTTACATTCAAAGGGATTTTAACCCAAGGATAGCCCATACAGCTCGAAAGCTTATTTCCATCGCGGTCCTTATGTGGATGGTTAAGACGTTGGCAATATGATGCAAAATCTTAAGAATGTGGTAACATACTTAATTCCGCATTATATAAAAGAATGTTCCATTAAATTTATTGTAAATTATCGAATAATTTATTCTGGTGGAAAGACTAGCACATTCATACTTAATTATGTATATCACAGTTTAGAGCACTTACCAATATACACATATTTTACTATTAATATCACAGTGTTAAGCACATCACAGTTCAGGTTAACAATGATAGACATAATTGCCATTTAAAACATACTTGTCCTGATTTTCATTTTTAAAATAGAAAGTTGCAAACATATACTATTTTAAATAACAGTACCATTTAACACTCTAAGTACTGGCATCAACGGAGATTGGGCAGTCCCTACCATCCATATATGCCATCACTGTTATAGAGTGTTAAAGAGACACATGCACTGGCTTGAATGAATGCTAATAAAAATAAAAATTGAGTATTGTTGGTGATTTGACTACGCAAGTGTGATTTGAAAGAGTACTTAAACTTATTGATGTTTTCCATTTTCTTAATTTCATTGGGTAGAGAATTCCAGTCCTGTATTGCATTGTACTAAAAATCAGTCTTAGCAGGCACTAACAGGTACAAAAAAGTTCAGATGACTTTGTCTTGCATTATAACTATGAATATTTTGAATAAGAATAACATGTTCCTTCATGTATGGTGGACGTTTATTATAACAAGAGCACTGCCAACGGTGCAGACGCTCGAATTTGGTGAAATTACTATTGATAAACAAGGTTTCCATCCATTACATACAAGCTTTAATCAAAATTTCTAAGTATAAAGGGGGTCCATAATTCTGTTATAATAAAAACATGGGCTGTATACAAGATACTAAATACATGTGTAAAGTTTCAATCCATTATGTAAAGTATTTTTGGAGCTGTAAGCTTACATACAAACTTTAACCAATATTTTAAAGAATGAAAGAGGCCATAATGTTGTTAAAATAAAAGCAAGAGTTATATAATCTGGCTCTGTGGTGTTGTCTAATAATGCTGAATGCATGTGTGAAGTTTTAATCCATTATGTAAAGTACTTTGCGAGATACAAATTTACATACAAACTTTAACCACATTTCTTAAGTACAAAAGGGGCCATAATTTTGTTTGAATAGATGCAAGAGTTATAGAACCTGTCTCTGTGGTGTTGTGTTATGATACCCAATGCGTGGGTGAAATTTTAATATATTATGTTAAGTAATTTGCGCGATACAAGCTTGCATACACACTTTAACCAAATTGTCTAAGTATGAAAGTGGCTATAATTCTGTCAAAATAAAGGCAGGAGTTATATCACCTGACTCTTTGGTGGCAACTAATGTTGCTGAATACATGTGTGAAGTTTCAATCCATTATGTAATGTGGTTTGGGAGATACAAGCTTACATACAAACTTAAACCAGGGGACACATACAACGACAACGACAACAACGACAACGATATCGACGACGATGATGATCAAGGGATGACAATAGCTAATTTTTTCCTTCGGAAATGTCGAGCTAAAAGCTCCTATGCACATGGTTTAAGCGGAGCTGTTTGACTCTATTTTCTATATTAACCATACCGTGTTTATTTGGTTCAGACTTACTGATAAACCTAATTACTTTGTTCTATGCGACTTGTAGTCTTTTCTGCAAAGTTTTATTTAGACCTGAGTACCGTGAAAAACAAGAATAAGAACTAGATATTGATCAGAACCTGATCAAACGGGCTTTCCTGTCTTAATGACGTCATGACGTCACAACCGTCAGAGTTGTCATACATCTAGTGAAAAAAGTCGAATTTCTGAATTTTGTGACGTCAGTGTCGTCATGACGTCATGTCAGGATACCAGACCCTGAACTCTACAATCTGTGAAAATATTGTTAAAATCCGATAATAAATAGAGAAGATATAGCCAGAACAAAATTATCCTTATGACGTCACTGGTGGCCATCTTTGAGGACGACATAAAACAGTTGACATTATTGCACAACTAGACTCATATCTCTACAATCTGTGAAAGTGTTACCAAAATCCGATCATAAATGAAGGGGATATAGCGATTACAATATTTCTTAAATGACGTCATTGGCGGCCATTTTTGATGATGTCATGATGTTAAAACTGTCAGCGTCGACTGAGACAATGACATTGATGGGTTTTCCAGTAAAATAACTTGCTATCAGTGAAAACACACGGATTTTTCATAACACTGTGACGTCACTGACTTCGATCATAAATTCATGAGATACAGTGCTAACAAGATTTTCCTATAAACGCCAGCGGAGGCCATCTTGGATGACGTCATAACTCTAACATGTTCAGTGCACTATTTCAGCCTGAGTTGAACATATCTGTAAAGTTTCTAAGTGCTGTGATCATTATTACTATAAAAAGTGCTCCTGAGAAGAAGAAGAAGAAGAAGAAGAAGAAGAAGAAGAAGAAGAAGAAGAATGATAAGAATAAACAGAACGAACACAATAGGTATTTGCACTGAAAGGTGGAAAGCGCTAATAATACGAATAAACAGAACAAACACAATAGATCTTTCCACTTATTATGTCTCTACAGAAATCTGAGACGGGCACTTACTTTGGAGACAATATTATTTATAGGCCTACCCCCCCCCCCACCCCACCCCCCCCCCCCCCCCCACCCCCACCCCCCGATAACATACTATCAATTGACAATCCTAGATATGTAACAGATTTAGTAGATTCAATAGTATGACCATTACACTGGGCATTAAACTTACTGACTCCCCCCCTCGCCCCACAACCCCCTCCCCATAACATACTATCAATTGAAAATCCTAGATATGTTTGTAACAGACTAAGTAGATTCAATAGTATGACCATTACACTGGGCATTAAACTTACTGACTTTCTAAGTTTTCTAGGAGTACCAAATAACATACATTCCGTTTTTCCTAAGTGTAGTGATAATGTGGTGTTAACCAGCCAGAAAAACAAGTTTCTAAAACTTTACCTAGTTTTGCAGATATAACATTTGGTTCACTATGAGAAAATAAAATTGCGCTGTCATCGGCATATAGTAGAAGTTTACAGTCTGGGTCTATGCTTAACCATATCGTTCACGTAACATAAAAACAAAAGGGGACCTATAATGATGCCCTGAGGAACTCCACATGTAACATCAGCTAAACCTGGTTGTGTATTGTAGACATTAACAATTTGCTTTCTATTGCTTAAATAAGATAAAACCAGGCTGTGTTTGCAACACCCATAAGTTTGAGTTTGCCACATGAAATATTATGATCTACCGTATCGAAGGCTTTTTTGAGATCCAGCATTATCATACCAGTGTAGAGACCTTTTGAATTGTTTGTTTTAATGTGATCTGTTAAATGAATCAGACAAGTATCTGTAGAAAAACCGTTTCTAAAACCAGACTGATGTTCATATACGATGTTTTTACTGACAAGGTGTATATCTCTAGTTGATTATAAACAGATCTGTCTAAAATTTGAGAAATAATACTTAAAATGCTGACCGGTCTATAGTTTCTAACATCAAGATAGTTGGTTTTCTTAAATATTGGTTTTGCCCTTGCTAATATCATATCACTAGGAATAGTATTGTCAGAAATTGACATGTTGATAATAAAAGTTATAGGATTTTTTACAAAATCGGCACCATCTTTCAAACTTTTAGCTGAAATCTAGTACTTTTACTCGTGTTCAGATTTATTAGCTCTTTAAAAACAAAATCTTCACTAACATGCCTTAAAAAGAAAGTCTCTTCATTTCTAGTCTTTTCCTGATAAAAACCCTTTAATGAATCAGAATCCAAATCAAACAGTTTCTGTGAAAGTGATAATTTCTGTACTAGAGTATCAGCAATGCTTGTGAAAAACGAATTAAAGTAGTTCGAGATTGTTTTTGGAAAGTGGAAATTTTCTCCATCTATGTTCAAAACTATATTACTAGCCTCCTTTTTGTGATTGGTATGTCCAAGGTTTTTAAGCTGTTGCCAAAGTTTCTTAGAAATGTTTTAATTTTCTTCAATCGTGTTTGAAAAATAGTTTTCTTTTGCAAATTGTATTTCTCCCTGAGTTTGTATACTTGCAGTATAATTTCCTAATTTTTTAAATTGATAAAGGTAAGAATCCCGTTGTTTGATGTTTTCAGTAATTTCAGAGTCCATCCATGGCTCAGGTTTTTGCTTTAATCTGACTTCCTTAATTGAGGCAACTGTATTTAAAAGTGTCATAAAAATATCTCTAAAACTTGACCAAGCATTATTTACATTACTGGCTTCAAAACGCTTCTTCCATTCAGTACTGATGAGTATCACTACAAACATATCTTTGTTGTAATTTTACATAGAATGATCTGAATGTTTTTTAAAATGATATTTTCATTTTGTTCTGGTGCAAAATGTCATAAAATAATCACTTAGTCCAGTTGGTATAATTCCAGACTGACAAACTGTCTCTTTATGGCTAATTAGTACATAGTCTATAAGAGAACTCGATGAATCAGTGACCCTGGTAGGTTCAGTAATGATTTGAGTAAACAAGTGCAATATATTGGTGTAGAGTTCGAAAATACTAGTAGTCTTCTTAAGAAAACAGATATTAAAATCTCCCAGGATGTATGTCTCACAGTCAGATCTTAGACCTGTTAATGCAATTTCAAAATGTTCCAGGAAATCAGAATGAGATTGTTTCGGTGGTGTATAAACGGTATCGACAATGATAGGTTTTATTTTAGGTGAAAATAGTATCCTCAGTGATCATACTCTCCAAAAAAATAGTCCTGACAAACACAGTAAAATACTTCCTATTCATAATAGGTGTATTTCACTTGATGAAATAATTTGTTGTCAGTGATTTATTTACAAACAAATGATTCATACAGTGACATTACTAGCAGCCTAACATCCCTTATAAATATCTACTGGTAACTTCACAAGATCGGGTGCAGTGACATACAGCTTAAACTCATAACTAATCAAATAACTTTTCTGTATCTCGAGAATTGTATACAAAATAGAGAAATTTCCGAGCGATCGTAAGTTGTTTTTCTACCATTCTTTTTATAAGTTGAGCTCTCGCTTTTCAAGCTGCTATTTAGTTATCAAAATACAGTTTTGAAGAAATCAAACTAAAATACAATAATAATTTTATCAACTGTAGGACCCTACCCCAAGGGTCATTCCACTACTATTCTACTGTAACAAATTGACCCGTTCATAATCTATTATGTGATGAAAGAATCTCACATTCGTGCTCATTCATTATTGAATTTGTTTAACTCCTTAGCAAAAAAATTATCTGCGTCGCGTTTGCTAGCTCGTTTAATAAATTAAATAATGACTGAGCACTCATGTAAGATCCTCTATTTATTAGTATCTGGCTCTGTCATAATTGTTTAAAACTGGAAACTATGTAAGCATTGACTGTAATTGTATAATGAATACAATTCTATAAGACTAGTGGCGCTCGGTTTGGTGGTTTACTACTAGCAAGGAACAGTGTGGTATGTATAAGCCATATAGGGGTCAAATTGTGGACTTCCGGAAGAAAGCATGAAACGTTGCATGGTTATACCTTAGGATATGTACTTTAAATAAAATACAAGAGACAGGCGTGAGGACCCCTCTATACCAGTACAATGAGGCCCTAAAACGGATGTTTTCCAGATAAAAAACAATATACAGCTTTTACTGGATCTCTTACCAAAGTAATGTACACTTTTTACATTTATAACATTGTAAGTACCATTTAATTATTTTACTAACATTTCAAATATATATGTGTCACCATAGCAACAAAAGTATGGCATTGGGGCCCAAAGGGGACGATTTATTGCGTCAAAATCATTGACAGATAAAAACGTATATTTTTAATTTTTAAAAATAACTGCATCTTCGCAAAATTATATTTTTACGTACTTATATAATACAATACGTTGAGATGAATACAATATAAATACAATGTTGCTGCTTTAATGCCAGTATAACATCACCCGGTCTGTATGAAGGTGTAATATCCATATTTCATGGCAACGGAACAACACTAACATAGATGTGCATATATTACATTTGATTTATTTGCTAAGCTCCAAGTTTAAAGCTGTTTAAACAAGCTTTTAATTGATTAAGTAGTACCAGTTTAACAAACATTTATCATTTAGGCTCTAAATGGGTCATTTCCTGCTTAAACACATTATTAAAGAAAAACAGTTTTTTGCTTTATAAAATGATTCTTGTTCACAAATTATATCATTCCACATACTAATTTTATATTTTTATGGAATGATAAAAGCCTTGATTCTGTCACAAAATATTAAAGATTTATCATGTCAATTTTTACTAGAAATACTCATTAATTTGCACTAAACAGCAATACTTAATCTGTGTATACAAATTATTGTGTTTTGATGTATTTACTGTGCAATTCAGAGTGTTTGTTCTAATAATATTTAAATCAATATAAATCTTTGATTAGCAAAATGGTACATATTATAATGTTTTTTTTTGTAAAATTACATTGGTTTCAATAATATAAGTTAATGTGATGTATCATGAGAAATCAATACAGTTATAGTTTAAAAGGTTAACACTATTAGCTAGACTTTTCGAAGAAAATGCAAGCTATTCTTCTCGACCCGGCGTCAGGGTCGGTTAACCTTTTACGTTAAGCTCACTTCGAATAAACCGTTTCATGTATTCACTTTTGGGCCGTTAATTTGTTATAAATATTAACAGAATTATGCCCCTTTTTCAACTTAGTTCCCCCACCCCCACAACAAATTAAATAAACAATCTATCAATAATTAAATGCACTGTCCTCCGTCAGCTCTTCTTATATCTTTTGTTTTACTATTTTGTTTTAATATGTTTAGGACACTGTTTCAGTTAATAAGATTTTACTTTGATGACTGCTTTGCTCTACATTAATGTTGCGCCATATATTTGCTAAATCTATTCAACCTTTAGTAAATGTATACGCGATAGTCATGACGGTTACCTTGGTAGAACAAATATGTAAGTGATAATGCCTGTTCTTTTATTTCAGCTAACACTCACACTGGCCATTGTAGAAGCATAGCCTGGCCTTCAAGCACCTACAACAACTAGAGCAGGCTATTTTACACAGAATAAGTTCATGATATCCTGTTGATGCCTTTTGATGTCACAGCTAGTGTACTCTAAAAATGTGATCCAGCTGTGTTGCAGCCTTAGTCTGAGGGCATTAGAGTT
Source organism: Cyrtodaria siliqua (assembly GCA_037043455.1). NCBI lineage: Eukaryota > Metazoa > Mollusca > Bivalvia > Adapedonta > Hiatellidae > Cyrtodaria > Cyrtodaria siliqua. Next base: position 14,497 of record JAWPHD010005922.1, on the reverse strand, counting down.
TCGGCGCAATTTAAGAGCATTTAGCCCACAATATGTCGAGCCTGGTAATCCGTCCTTCTGATATGTACTAGTTGCTTACGTAGTGGGTATTATATCAAGTTGAAGCAACAACTTTTCTTTCATACCAGATACGGTTATCCGTGTTTTACACGGATGATGAAAAGCCTGATCTTACACATGGGGGAAGATAAAAGTCGCACGCTGATATCAACAACGACAGATGCATGACGTGATGGTGTAACTAACATACAAAACGTCGGCGACTTCAACGCACTGAATTTAAATGGTATTCAAGAAAAATAATCAGTCATGTGTATCCGGTTCAGATAGGGAATTCCAAAAAAATAGTATGAAAGGAGAAATTTGGAAATCGCCGAACACGATAAGTACACAAAATATTGCAGTCTCAGTTTTCATTGAGACTGTTCATGAACGGTACTGAAAAGTGCTTACTACCGTTCGCACCCTCTAGCCCCCGGTTTGAGCAGAACTCAATATTTAAAATGTCTGTAGCATAGAAATTTCAGTCATCCCAAAGATGCTATACCTTCAATGAGGTATTTTCACACCATTCCATAGCCAGCATATCTTTATTTTCATATCTTTATATTCATTGCCAATAGTTGAAGATAACCTCTACATGACTAGACACATGACGTGATTCAATACATGAGCCCACATACGATTAGAAATACGTTTTTCCTGGGTAGAACAAGTACGGTATACCTCCCGTCATCCGTAGGAATCGACACTTTCTAACTTTATAAGTTAATAATATACATGATGAATAATGTAGACAATAATGACAATACTATCACATAGCTTTTGCGTAAGAACTGTGGTGGGGATGGGGAGGTGGGTGGGGGACAGACCCACATTGTATATGAAAGAGGGTGGAGGGTTCCAGATTATGGAGTGTGTATATCCTCACCCCAGCACCACCAATGTCAAAGACAAGTAGTGTGAAAAACGAAAACTAATCGAAGAAAATTGATTCAAATATATACCCAGCTAGCACACTGATATCGGGCCGATATCAAGTGAAGGGCGGCTAAATGATGTTGGGCCGATGTTGTTCCGATACTGGCAGATATCGGGTGAAGAGCGGAATATTGGCTAACTATGCCAACATCGGAGCGATGTTGGGCTGATGTTGTACCGATATTAAAATATTTTAGTAAAACATTTTTAAAAACTACACATTTATTGCAAGCAACTATTGCAATAAATTATTATAAGTTCATTTCTTTCAAAATATTTATAAATATATATTTTTATTTTAGCAAAATCATTTTGTTAACAGGGGCGATTCATCGGGTCGTTGTCTGTTCGACATAACACGCCATAACTCAATAAAGGGAGGTAATGACATGTCATTTTAAATATTGTGTATTTACTGTTAATGTGAAAAAGATATTCTTCGCTTTGTTCTTTCTTATATTTCAAAATGATGCTACCTACATTCACAAGAGTTTTATTTATTGCTAATGAATATTTTTCCAATCGAGCTAATTGAGATAACTACCAACAGAAAGATATTATATATGTAGTATATATAATGAAAACATTTCAGTATTAATTGTATCGCTTTGATCGAAAATTCGGACGGAAGTAATCGCCCGATAATATTGTATGTTGCGAAATATATATTTTGGATTGGTATTATTTGCTCTACATACTGCGCTAGCTGGGTGGTCAATAAAATTCGCCGAAGGATGTTGACAATAGAATGAATTTGATGACATCGGGCATATGTCATTTTGGTATCGGGCACATATGTTCAGCCGACGTCGGGCTGATGTCCGGCCAATATCGTAAGCCGACGTCGGACCTATTATAACCGACACATCGGGCCGATATAGACAACGACATCGGTCTGATGTCGGCCCGATATAGAATGCTGGCTGGGTATGGCTTCTTTTGAGAATACAAGAATCTTAATCATAATCTTGTAACACTGTGAGCCCTGAGGTCACAGCACTCTATAATTTGTGGTTTCACAGTAGAATTCTCAAAGTGTTCCCGATGTAAGTCTATGGATAACATGTAAACTCTCACTTTACAAACCCTGGACCCCACCCCCGCCTTACTCCCCTGCCCATTGTGTGCGGTCATTTTTTACCACTTCATTTGAAAAAGCTTGATAGTTTATTACCTAGCTATCACTTCTAAGCAATATCCGTCGAAAACAGTGTTTGCAGTTTTTGAGAAGATTGTTTATTGTTATCTACAATTTTTAGTAAGAGAGAGCATCTTGGCACTCATGTTGACCCAATTTTAACAAACTTGAATGACACTAATCTAAGGATTGTTCATGGTCAAAATAAGCCGAGCCGTCGCTGAGAAGTATTTTAAAGCAAATTGTAAGGAAGGCAGGCGGTCGAATGGTAATCTCAGTAGCTCATATTTGAGCGCTTCTTAATTAAAATATGCCCCTTCTGTGTGCATCATAATTATTATGCTTAACATAGACGGTATATAAGTAAAAAGACTTGGAATATTATATTGTTACTTTTTTATATTTGTTTTACTTACATTTCGAAACTTGTTTACGACACGAACATAGTATTAAGATTAATAATAATTTTATATTAACAATTGGGGTACCCCTTTTAGGGCCTCATTTCCCCAGGAGACATTGGTCCACTGGCGTGACTCCTATTTTTTATTTAAAGGTAATGCCTTAATGTTCAAACATGCAAAATTTCATGCTTTTTTCCGAAAGTCCACAATTATTTCTATACATACCACACTATTACAAAAGATACTATTTAACCATATTTGATGAAATAACATAGTACAGTAAACGTACCTTCATGATGCAACCTTGTTACAAAATTCTTCATTCTTGCTGCCATAGTCGGGGGTAATAGTGTTAGGGTTGTTGAATCAAAGACGAAGCAAACACCGTGCGTCATTTGATCTAACGTTGGTGTTTCAATAAACTTTTGAATACCTCGTGGTTCAGAGCCAAACTGAAAAAATAATCATATATTTTGTGTAAATTAATACAATATTATATATGAAAGGTATATTGTAAGGAAATTTAGTAAAGTAATAGAAAGTGGTTTTTGGAAGCAGGCGGTAAAAGCGCACTTTTCTTTTGCACACATACATTAAATACGTTCATCAGTAAACCAGGTTTATCACACTCCTTCCAAAATTTTCGAATATCATAGATAGGATTACCCCCGGTATCCGGATAAACCAACGTCGGAGCGATACGACGTACGCGGATCACCCGCCAATGAAATTATTTCCTAGGAGAGTCCAAAAAGTCTTTGTTATGGACATGTAAACGTTTTTTCCATTCGTTTTTTTTTTTCACTATTCTTTTGGAAGTAATTATGTAGTTCAACAAATAAATAAAAATACATTTGACGTTCAGTAAGTGATGCAATCGGCATTGAAACATCATTTCAGTTGTACCGCATCACTGTATCTCGATAGTTCGTGTCCTATTTCTTCCGTGAACGATGTTGATCAGCATGTTGTTGTGTTTAACAAGCAAGACAGATGTATAACAAACCGGTATTTAAAAGTTTAACCCCCGTAGAGCTTGTTTAAATAGCAAACCAGGGGAAAATGTCGGAGGGGTGTAAGGAAAAATGGATATGTCTTACGACTTATGATACGACCACCCTCGGAGCACAAAACACAAATGATACGATGAACTCGGAGTATAATATTCACTTATTTAAGCTCTTATATGAAATTAAAATTATTAGATAGCATTTTTACCTCTACTGGCCAAACAGAGCTTATGGGATGACGACTTGTCCGTCGTCCGTCCGACGACTTATCCGTCGTCCGTCCCTCTGTCCGTTCGCCGGTCGTTAACTGTTACCTTGTTAACATGATAGAGACTTCGTATTTAATCATATCTTTACCAAACTTTGTCGGTTTATATATCTCAATGATAGCTCGGACGAGGCCGAAAACCAGCCAGATCCGTCCAGTTACACCAGAGTTATGGCCATTGTTTTACTGAACATTGCCATATTAAGCCTTGTGAACACTAGCGCATTCATTTTGTATTTTATCTTTATGAAACCTGTCCAGATTGTTGATATTAATAAAAACTAGACCAAGTGAGAAAATCATCTATATCGGACCAGTAACAGCAGAGTTATGGCCCCTTGAATTATACAAAAATTCATTACAAGTATATTATTGATTTGAATTGTTTTGAAAGGCTCATCAACACCCCCAGTTTAAGTTATTTAGCCAACCATGGAGGTGGCGGAATATATATGAATCCTGGAATCCGCCATGTTCCGACCATGGAGTACATTCCTATGGTTCTTTAACGTGCCAGTGGGAAACACGAAATTTAAGTATACATAGTTTGTATGTGCTGGTTAGCAATAATTAGTGTCATTTTTTATTTTTTGGTTTTCTGCAAAAGAACTACCAAGTTACCTTTTTTCTTTTCTTCAAAATAATATGGAACTCACATTTCCGCTCAATACTCGCAACAACCCTTGGCTGTGCATACGGCTTTCGACTACTGTGAGAATATAGCTTTACTACGCAGTGTAAGCATACAAGCTCAAAACTGCTACACACATAGAAATAATTATTAATATGCTCGAGGCGAGTCAGGTATTGCGTAGTACTATTTCGGAATTGCCAAAGGGGTGAAATATACCAAGTGTCCCTGTGCAATTCGGGAATGCATTGGATAAAGTAGGAATCTGTTCTGACATTTGAAAAGGATGATATGGATTCTTAATTCCATATTCGTATTTGCTTTATCCATTGTTGATGAACACATTAAATACATCCTATTAGGGATATATCCGGGCTAAACCTAAATGACGTCACATACTGTGTAAACCTCTCAGTACAAAGTCCGACATAATAAACCTTTTGTATATATCTCTATACTGTTTGTCCGAAATCATTGACTGTTTTAGTTTACTTTTAGAATATACTATACTTATAAAAATAAGTTTAGCAAGTAAATCATATATAAATCCCGTTGACCAGATTCTAGGATATATGTAGAAGCGGTCATGGGCAATATAATTTACATAATTATCAGTTATATTAAGGAGTATGTCCCCTGGTACAAAAGAAGGATTCCAAGTGGGATGTCTCAAACATTTCTGCATATTTTCCCACGAAACTTGCGGTACCTAATCTCATTATCCTAGTTAGAAACATAAAGATGATTTCAAAACTGAAACAGTAACAATATGTAACCTTGGTATCCTTAGCTAGCTGGTGTTATCAATTAAAATCTAAAATAATCCTTTCAAAGTTGTTTTTAAAGAAATAAAATCAATGTTCATAATCAATGCAGAAATTAAATGCATACATATGTTATTTACATACCTGGTCATGCTATTTGATTGGTCACTACCTGTACACATTCTACTTATAGATTATGCTACTTACAACATTTGATTTCAAGACAGGTGATTTAAGCAAAAGTTGCATAAACAACGTTATACATATGGTTTTACTGTTTAATGGCTGGCACAACCTAGACAATTATATCAAGGTAATATATTGCAAGTTATATGTGAAAAATAGTCTGATATTGATGAGTTCTAAGTCCTGCTAGATTCTCTGTATTAAGCACTGTTTAAAAACATCTTCATAATTATTTTTTGTATTTTAGCTTTTATATGATGTTTATGATAATTATGTGATATACTGTAAGTTTCATGTAAAAATATGTAGTTATTTTTTTACTTATCCTATTTTTAAATTTGCTTTTTGTTCAGAGTACATTCACCTTAAGGGAATAAGTCTCAAAAGAAATATGCGAAAATAATAGCAACATGTGGTAATCTACATGTTTTACATAAATAATAATTTCGCTCTTATTTCAATGTAAAGGGAGGTAATTTCACAAATGGTAAACTTTGGTTTCCTATATCTTTATAATGGCAAGGAAATTGTCGATTGTTTTAGCGCTTTTTATAAATTGAGACCCACAAACACAGTCATTTTTTAATGTTTAATCTTGCTCTTTGTCTTATTTGTATTCAAATGTGAAATAGTATGTTTTAATTAAATGGGAGATAACTCTGATACTTACATTGGAATACAAAAAGTAAGTGAAAAAGAGAATCAACCCAAGTCGATGATTTAAAATACTTTACAATTTAAAATAAAACTACATTTATTTAAGCTAGATGTGCGTAAGGGTTTGCTAAACTTTATTTTTTCAGTATATATTTAAAATCCAGCCCTATTAGCTATCATACACAGACGTAGGAACATTCCAATTATTGGGGTGTGGGGAGGGGGTGCGCGCGCGCGCGCGCGAGCGTGCGTGCGTGTGTGTGCCAAAAAAAGCACAAAAAGCATGTTTAAAATATAGGGCTTGGGAGAAGTGGGCACTATTCGGAAAGCTAACCATTATTTTCTCTCAAATTATTGCTTGTGGAGGGTGAGTTGGAGGGAGAGGGCCAAAGCATACTCTGCCACCCACTCTGAACATTGGGGTAGGGCGGGTTCCCACTGCCTCCACCTACCCCGGCTCCTACGCCTATGCAATATGACAATAATAATGAAATCCTATAATATTCGCATTGTTAGTTTTATCCGAGCTCCGATTTCGCCCGTATCACCAATTTTTTTCATCCGCCGTCAACCGTACCCTAAAATTGTGATACCACCAATAGATCACGAAATTCTTTAATCATACTCGGGTGTTTTAACTCATGCAAACTATGTTGTTATCTAGAGGAAGGATGGGTGCTTGTAAATCCGTTAAAACAGATATTACAAATCGCTAACTAAAAAATAAAGAAACATTTTTCTGAAGTTTTGAAGGATTTTATCAACAGACTTTCGCATTAAAAGGCTGATTTCATAATTAACAATATGCCAAACTCCATAATTTTTTAATTTTGTTTAAGAGTGTAAATATTAACAAACAAATATCACTCAAAAGTCCGATTGGAAAATACGTTTACGTGTCTACAAACATTACTTTTTAATCACAACTAGGAAATATTTTTGCTGACAGGTGATCCGCATTCGTCGTACCGCTCCGACGTGGTTTTATCCGGATACCGGGGTTGAGGATTGACATTCTCTTTTATTATTGTCCAATCACATTGACCCATCATTCTTCACGAGTTATATGTGTTTTATGTCCGCATAACATAAATAGTGCTAATAGTTTTATAACAATAGGATTGTTTATATGTGTTGCCATTCTAAACAACGACAAAAGCATGCCGGTGAAAGGAAAAAAAAATACCCCCATAAAATAATGACCTCCCGGTCATTTTGCTTTGTAGTAAAATGACCCCCTTCTGTAAAATGTTGACTCCATACGTAAAATGTTGACGCCTGAAGGGGGTCAATTTATTACAGTAGAATAGTAGTAGAGTGACACCTATATATAACGAGTATTGTATACATTAATATTTGTTATATGTGCAAATAAGAAAGTTGTGCATATTTTGTCAAAATAAAAAAACTGAAACGGCCAATGGTGCAAATTTTGCACGCGGCTTTTGTGAGCATGAGTACCAAGATGAGTATCGATTTCGGTTTTTATTTTTAGTTTGCTTACATAGCACAAACATATACACTTGTCCAATAAATGTATCTATTACAAACTTACCTTTAAATCATCAGAATTAAATGACAAGCTTAAAATTGTGATCTAAAAATAAACCTTTCGATAGTCTGTACCAAGTTATCGAGAGAGTTATTTCCAGACGTCGATTCGAAGCAACGCCCAAAACGGTGCATAAGAATAATTATCCCGTTATATAGGTGACACGAAAATTGTAACGGATGGACGGACGCACGAACGTACGGACAACGCCAAACCTAAAGTAAATATTGTCTTTAACTAATTGATGTGTAATGAAACCTCAGGGTGAGACATGTCAATACCGGAGTCATTCATTTTTTCCTATGTTCAATACAAATATTCGGTTTAGCGTGAATGGTCAAGATAATTGAACGAATGAACCGGTACCGACATGTCTAGCCCTGGGATATAGCAAACCGTGAAAAGTTTCTTCCTTGAACCATTTATATATAAACTGAATGATAACTAAAGTTTCTTTTTTTTTTAAGTAAAACAGATTAAACTTGCTGGGAGTCAATATTTTGCAGGGTCATATTTCTACGTGCGAGGGGTTGTAATATTACTGGCTTTCTCGGAAGTCATTCCACTACAGAACAAACAATGATCGGGGTGTCATTCTATTACATCGAATTTTGACCGGGAGTCATTTTACTACAAAGCAAAATTATTTATGGGGGTCGATATTTTTCCTTAGACCGTCTGTATGCATTACCTCGTATCCACTTGGAAGGTTGCCTTTCAAAAGATACTCGAATTCGTTGTCGGTAAACCCAAAATTAAGTTCGACTCCTCGTGTGTCACACATCATGAAACCGGCGTCTTGAATCACCCTATACTCTTTATACTGTAATAGAAATATTCAGATGTTTTTCAAATTATATATGTCGTCATAAGTCACTAAGAAAGCAGAAACAAAAGCACGAATGTTATCATCATGATAAGCGCTTTACATGTTTCATAAAACATCGAAATCAATAAAACATAACAATCTAAAGCACTCAGTTCACATATATATGAATGTGCGCCTCGTATGATTCCAGTCAAAAGTAGGGCCACTGCTTAATCCATGCAAGTGGTTAATATCTCCTTAAGTTCACGTTCATTTTGTGTTTGTCATGTTCATAGAAAGTCTTCATGATAATTCCTGAATTGTTTCAGGTGCTACTTGAGTGATGGCAGAAAACAATGATAGTGGCTCCAGCGAAAAATGGAGTGTTTACAACAGAATTTGCAGCAACTCTGGAGTGCAGCAGGTGAGAAGGTTCTAGACCCATTCTGCATATTTGTATCTAGATGTAAACGGAGAGTGGGCTTGAAATGTTCATTCCCGTTGGCGTCATATAACCTTGTTGTATAGGTTCGCCGTAAAACTCATTTCAACAGTTCAACACAACTCATGGGTGCATGTAAGACTATCCATAAAGGGGGATGAAATGAGTACAATCTTTAAACGTTCATGTCAAAATGATCACTGAGCAGATTGAACCATGTTCTAACTGCATACATTCGCAATATCCAAAACAGGTTGCGAAACCATGTTCCTTTTTCATCGGTTCCATGGCATAAAATTGCAAACAAAATGCTCGATTCAGGCAGATATTCGCTTTATAACTTTTAATCTCAGGAAGTACTGAATTAACGAAATTGCATTTGGCGACGGAGGAAAAAGCTAACATAGTCAGGGTATGTGCGTTTTATCTTAACACAATTTGTTAAATAATAAGACAGTAACGAAGGAAAACCCCGCCTTGTTTAAACTTGTGTGCCGTAAAACCGATCAAAACGTCACGTGGTTTCGCCACCCTGGAACTGGGTACGCTGTACGAAACAATCAATACCACATTTTACCCAGTTCCTAAGAAAAAGATTTCTTCGCATATACATGATATAATTTAATAGTATAATAGTTTAGGTTTCAGCGACAGCGTACCTTATGCGTTAAACTTTGTATTGCTGTCCCAGCCGCGGCCCTTTGACTGATTTGTCCTTCAAATACAGAAGACACCGTGTTGAAGAAGCTCGACTTTCCAGCATTAACTGGTCCTACAATAAGAATTTTCGAACGCTTCACCTGCGGCGGTTTGAAAGCTTTTACTTCTTCCATTAGTTTCGTTCGAAGCTGTTTAATGAAAACATATATCAAATAAACTGTCGCTTAACCAACTAAATTTATACTCACAGATAATCTTTACGCGTATGTGTTTTTGTTACATTTCTGTGGGTGAAAGATTGGGATTTCTCAGTGAAAGAATATTCATAATCGTTAAATATTAATAACTATTCCTCCGAACACAAAAATAACAAACTGTGACAAGACGTCAATATTTATGTTGCTGACGTCGACGTCATCCACCGATAACGTTAATAAAGCGAATGATTTAGGTTAATATTATACATAAACTGATTTAAAATACTTTAAAGTGAAATAGTGTATTATATAGCTTATATTTTAATTGTTTGTATTTTCACATGAGAACCATTTTTCACTGTTATTTTTCACTGCCGGAACTACTTTTTTAAATGTCAAAACAACCGTTTAAAACAACCCAACTAATTTACATCACTAGCTTGGAGCTATTCTAATTAAGAAAATGAAAATAAAGAAGTTGCAGGAATTGTTGTCAGTTTTCCGGTTCTATTTGTCTTTATTTTTTTTCTTCAAAAAAAACATATTTTTCCAGAAAGTTTATACCAAAGTTATACCATTGTTTTGCAAATCACTTAACATAGATAATGATTTGTAGTTTATTGAAATCGGACATATATTGTAAACGTTGTGGCGATTAAAATTTAGAAATTTCACCATAGTGAGTCGTTGACGTAGCCGACAATTGTTGTGATAACATTCAAGTACGTTTTCTCACATCATGATAAAAACAAATCCTGCATTCCCTCACTCCAAACTAATTTATATCCGCTATATAGTTACTTCTCGTTTCAAAATTAAAAAACTAGATAAAGATTGGAATATCTGACACGTTTGAATGTCGGAAACAATGTTATACAGTTATACGACTAGGGTTAATCAACTTCTACATGTAACGACCTTAAAAACACATACATACATTAGTATTGGTATTTTAGTCCCCGGTTTGTCACAGGAGGGGACTTTAGGTTTGCCCATCACACGCCCACACCCACCCCCGTCTAGTCCGTCCAACAAATATGGATCATGCGATAATGAGAAAAGTATTAAACATATTATTATGAAACTTGGTATGTTCGTAGCGGGCAATGTGGGAATTATACACGTTATTTTATTTTGTTGATTTTACAAAAATATGGTTGCTATGGCAAAAGTACGGAAAAAGTAAAAATACACAAAATATATAGATCCTTTGATAACAAAAGAAATGCTTAAGATAACTTAATGAAAATTTGTGTTTTGTAAAAGGGAGTGAGGAGATCATGCACATCATTGTGTTTTATTGATATGTCAAAATGTGTGGTTGCTATAGCAACAGAAACTTAAAAAATAATCAAGATACACTGTTATTAAAAATAAAAATGTGGTTTTCGCTCAATAACTTTAGTTAGGAATGAGATATTGGAATGAAACTTTATGAACAAGAAGCTTGGGATTGCATTTAAAGTCACTGAGGTCAAGGTCACTTTACTAACAATAGAAAAATGGTTTCCGCTCAATAATTTTAGTTAGGAATGACGTATTGGCCTGAAACTTGGTGTGGGTAGCTTATATGAAAAACAGTTTTGGCATTGCATTAGGGGACAGTGGGGTCAAAGTGAACGTCACTGTTACTAAAAATAGAAACATAGTTTCCGCGCAGTAACTTTAGTTAGGAATGAGATATTGGAATACAACATCATGGGTAAGAAGCTTATACGTAACGGAAGCTTATGATTGCATTTGGATCACTGTGTTTAAGGTAAAGGTCACTGTTAAGAAAAATAGAAAAACGGTTTCCGCTCAATAACATTAGTTAGGAATAATGTATTGACCTGAAACTTGGTGTGTAGGAAGCTTATATGGAAGGAAGTTTAAGATTGCAATTGGGGTCACTGGGTTCAAGGTCACGTTCACTGTTTCTGCTCATTAACTTTAGTTACATTTTATATACCAAAGCTATTTTAGCTTATTTATCAACTTTCCAACATTCAAATCACAATGTACGGAAACAATATCGATAATACACTGGATCCATGAGTCAGAGATGTAACAACGTCCTACAACGCTTTTTTTCTTAATTGATCCATTCTTTCTTCTATGACAGAGATTACAACTTAAACTTCACAAAACATAAATATAACAATGGTGGGAGGGTGACGGTATGGTGAGGGCAGGGCCGGGGGCGTGGGGAACGTGGTAGTCAGATAGGGTAAAAGGAAAATGAAGGAGCTACGGAGTAAAGCAAACCATAGCACTTTTTATTCAATTAAGGGCCACACGTCTGCTCTTTCTGCTCAACTATGGCTGGTTATTTAACATGTTCAAGGTTCCATTGATCAACAATCTCTGCCGAATTAGTTAACGATCAGACGAAATATGACGGTATTAGAGCCTTACCGAAGTAAACTATAGCATTTAAATAGTTATAACGCTATAACGCTTTTATTTCTTGTTGATATGTCCTGCATTCGACTGCTTTTAAAACCATGAATTATACATTTTAACTGTCAATCAAATACAGTCGATATATTCAAATTGATAATAGAATAAACATCAGCTACGGTAATAATAAAGGTATTATACATCATTTCGGTATACGCATGGAGAAGAAGCTTCACGCTTAGAAATCAAAGTACTGAAAATAATGTATGGCAAAACTACTGGATGGAATGAAAAGGTGTAACTGCTTTGCAACGTATCACGGAAAACACTCAAAGTCCCATGTTCAAAATTCTCAATAAATCCATGTTTTCTTCAAATATTTGTTTTCAATTTCCAATCCAATTTTCAACCACATGGATTAAAGGGAATGGAATGTAGCCACACAGTCAAACAAGCTCTATTATTGAGTTCTGAAAAAAATCGAAAAAGGCAAAATAATTAGGCTATCAAACTCGGATGATAAAGTAAAAAGATGTAACCATTTGAAGATTGTTCTAAAACGGATATGGGAGTCATCATTTTGAGGACTATGTTGCCATAAATGGTATATTGATAAATATCATTTCAAGAAAATGAATGCAAACACTTTATTGGTCATATAAAGCATTATAACAACTAAGTCTGTATATTTTTCATAGACTTGCTGTTATTTTTTCCTCATTATTTTCCCCCAATAAATCAGTAACTTTTTATATTTATAAATATTCCATTAAATAAATATTATGGTCCTTTATAACTATGATGGTATAGCTCTCAAAATGACGCCTTCCATATCCGTTTCAAAAGAACCTTCAAATGATCATATCTTCTTTGTTGGTCATCCGATTTTGCTAATTTGGTCAACTGTTTTTCATTTTTTTCAGAACTCTCAATATTAAAGATTGTATGGCTGTAGCGCTACATTCCCTTTAAGTTGAATCATACAAATAGTCACTCTCAAGTATTACTATAAATTAGCTAGATTAGCAGCATAGAAAGTAAGCCCCCTTTGTTATACAGAGACACATAACTAATATAGTTTATAAACAAAATCTACATCGATAGGCTAAGAACCTTTTTCCCTTTTTTTCTTTTTTCTGTTCTTTTTCGTCATGTTGTTATTCGGTCCTTTAAAATAACGGCTCATTTACCCTTGCTGTATAAGCCTGTATAAGCGTAGATGCGCCGAGATATTGCATTTTTAAAAATCGAGTATTGACACATGGCAGAAAACAGTAAAACCGTTTTCGCAAAAAAAAACATATAATGGAGACATCATAAAAGCTGACATTATTTTACTCGTGTGGTGTTATCCTTTATGGTCAGTAGAGAGACGTTCATTCTGAGAGTTACGATGAAATCTCCTGGTTAGTTTTCATAATTTTGTGTTTGTTTATTTGAAAAGAAAACAAATTGATTATATATGAACAATGCTTCCACAAACTATCTTTACTATTTTTACATTATGATATAATAAAAAAATATTAATATGATAATAACCAGTTGAAACACATAGGATATAACATCGTCTTTTGGTTTCCTTGAACATATTTACCAACTTCTGACTACATTTTTACCTTTCAAACAAAACCATTTGGGCATCATGATCTTGACTTGATTGTTTTTATCAATATCCATGAATACAACTATTTTACCTGTGCATCCCATGTTTCGGTAGTCCTTCATGGTGTGCTAAGCATCGTTGCCACCTGCAGTGGTAAATATGTTTTATTGTTAGAACAATAGATAAAAAAAATGATGCCCAGCATCAAGTCGCCGCAGAAAAAATTGCATATAAAATAATTAACCAAATAGAACATAGAAAAAGAAGAATGCATGCAGTCACTAATTATGATAGAATTGGAAGCTTTCTTCGAAAGTTTTATTAGATGTAACAAGAATTTTGTGCATGCAATCGCAAAGGGCAATTACTCTAATCTGAATGAAGACATAGTTATGGTCGATCATTGCTTGAGCTGGACGCTCTCCAGAGAATAATTATAAGTATAAACCTACAAAGGGTATTAACTCTAAATTAAATGAAGATAGAGTTGTAGATCATGCACTCTGCACTTACTCTCATTGTCCTGAATCATTTAGTGAAGATTCATTCCAGTCGCGTTCGTAGCATTTGAGTTATGCTGCGGACAAAAATTATATGATAAAAAATACAAAGGGCAATAACTATTGTTTGAATAAAGACAGAGTTATGGTTCATGCACTCTGCACTTTCTCCAATTGCTCTTCATTATTAGGTGAAGTTTCATTACAATCTCGTTAGTAGTTTTTAAATTATGCTATGGAGAATTCTAAGTATGAAATTACAAAGAGCAAAACCCTAACTTGAATGAAGATAGAGTTATAGTTCTTACACTGTG